>CM051241.1:3348380-3608380 GCA_027917425.1 Gastrophryne carolinensis
GGGGTTGGATGGGGCTGGGGGTTGGATGGGGCTGGGGGTTGGATGGGGCTGGGGGTTGGATGGGGCTGGGGGTTGGATAGGGATGGGGCTGGGGGTTGGATAGGGATGGGGCTGGGGGGTTGGATAGAGATGGGGCTGGGGGTTGGATAGAGATGGGGCTGTGGGTTGGATAGAGATGGGGCTGTGGGTTGGATAGAGATGGGGCTGGGGGTTGGATAGAGATGGGGCTGTGGGTTGGATAGATATGGGGCTGGGGGTTGGATAGAGATGGGGCTGGGGGTTGGATAGGGATGGGGCTGTGGGTTGGATAGGGATGGGGCTGTGGGTTGGATAGGGATGGGGCTGTGGGTTGGATAGGGATGGGGCTGGGGGTTGGATAGGGATGGGGCTGGGGGTTGGATAGGGGATGGGGCTGGGGGTTGGATAGGGATGGGGCTGGGGGTTGGATAGAGATGGGGCTGGGGGTTGGATAGGGATGGGGCTGGGGGTTGGATAGGGATGGGGGCTGGGGGTTGGATAGAGATGGGGCTGGGGGTTGGATAGAGATGGGGCTGGGGGTTGGATAGAGATGGGGCTGGGGGTTGGATAGAGATGGGGCTGGGGGTTGGATAGAGATGGGGCTGGGGGTTGGATAGAGATGGGGCTGGGGGTTGGATAGAGATGGGGCTGGGGGTTGGATAGAGATGGGGTTGGATGGGGTTGGGGGTTGGATAGGGATGGGGCTGGGGGTTGGATAGAGATGGGGCTGGGGGTTGGATAGAGATGGGGCTGGGGGTTGGATAGAGATGGGGCTGGGGGTTGGATAGAGATGGGGCTGGGGGTTGGATGGGGCTGGGGGTTGGATGGGGATGGGGCTGGGGGTTGGATGGGGCTGGGGGTTGGATGGGGATGGGGCTGGGGGTTGGATAGAGATGGGGCTGTGGGTTGGATGGAGATGGGGCTGTGGGTTGGATAGAGATGGGGCTGGGGGTTGGATAGAGATGGGGCTGTGGGTTGGATGGGGATGGGGCTGGGGGTTGGATAGAGATGGGGCTGGGGGTTGGATAGAGATGGGGTTGGATGGGGCTGGGGGTTGGATAGGGATGGGGCTGGGGGTTGGATAGGGATGGGGCTGGGGGTTGGATAGAGATGGGGCTGGGGGTTGGATAGAGATGGGGCTGGGGGTTGGATAGGGATGGGGCTGGGGGTTGGATAGGGATGGGGCTGGGGGTTGGATAGAGACGGGGCTGGGGGTTGGATAGATATGGGGCTGGGGGTTGGATAGGGATGGGGCTGGGGGTTGGATAGAGACGGGGCTGGGGGTTGGATAGAGATGGGGCTGGGGGTTGGATAGAGATGGGGCTGGGGGTTGGATAGAGATGGGGCTGGGGGTTGGATAGGGACGGGGCTGGGGGTTGGATGGGGCTGTGGGTTGGCTAGAGACGGGGCTGGGGGTTGGATAGGGATGGGGCTGGGGGTTGGATAGGGATGGGGCTGGGGGGTTGGATAGAGATGGGGCTGGGGGTTGGATAGGGATGGGGCTGGGGGTTGGATAGAGACGGGGCTGGGGGTTGGATAGATATGGGGCTGGGGGTTGGATAGAGATGGGGCTGTGGGTTGGATAGAGATGGGGCTGGGGGTTGGATAGAGATGGGGGCTGGGGGTTGGATAGAGATGGGGCTGGGGGTTGGATAGAGATGGGGCTGGGGGTTGGATAGAGATGGGGCTGGGGGTTGGATAGAGATGGGGGCTGGGGGGTTGGATAGGGATGGGGCTGGGGGTTGGATGGGGCTGGGGGTTGGATAGAGATGGGGCTGGGGGTTGGATAGGGATGGGGCTGGGGGTTGGATAGGGATGGGGCTGGGGGTTGGATAGAGATGGGGCTGGGGGTTGGATAGGGATGGGGCTGGGGGTTGGATAGAGATGGGGCTGGGGGTTGGATAGGGATGGGGCTGGGGGTTGGATAGGGATGGGGCTGGGGGTTGGATAGATATGGGGCTGGGGGTTGGATAGGGATGGGGCTGGGGGTTGGATAGAGATGGGGCTGGGGGTTGGATAGGGATGGGGCTGGGGGTTGGATAGAGATGGGGCTGGGGGTTGGATAGGGATGGGGCTGGGGTTGGATAGAGACGGGGCTGGGGGTTGGATAGAGATGGGGCTGGGGGTTGGATAGGGATGGGGCTGGGGGTTGGATAGGGATGGGGCTGGGGGTTGGATAGAGATGGGGCTGGGGGTTGGATAGAGATGGGGCTGGGGGTTGGATAGGGATGGGGCTGGGGGTTGGATAGGGATGGGGCTGGGGGTTGGATAGAGACGGGGCTGGGGGTTGGATAGATATGGGGCTGGGGGTTGGATAGGGATGGGGCTGGGGGTTGGATAGAGACGGGGCTGGGGGTTGGATAGAGATGGGGCTGGGGGTTGGATAGAGATGGGGCTGGGGGTTGGATAGAGATGGGGCTGGGGGGTTGGATAGGGATGGGGCTGGGGGTTGGATAGAGATGGGGCTGGGGGTTGGATAGGGATGGGGCTGGGGGTTGGATAGAGACGGGGCTGGGGGTTGGATAGATATGGGGCTGGGGGTTGGATAGAGATGGGGCTGTGGGTTGGATAGAGATGGGGCTGTGGGTTGTATAGAGATGGGGCTGTGGGTTGGATAGAGATGGGGCTGGGGGTTGGATAGAGATGGGGCTGGGGGTTGGATAGAGATGGGGCTGGGGGTTGGATAGAGATGGGGCTGGGGGTTGGATAGAGATGGGGCTGGGGGTTGGATAGGGATGGGGCTGGGGGTTGGATGGGGCTGGGGGTTGGATAGAGATGGGGCTGGGGGTTGGATAGGGATGGGGCTGGGGGTTGGATAGGGATGGGGCTGGGGGTTGGATAGAGATGGGGCTGGGGGTTGGATAGGGATGGGGCTGGGGGTTGGATAGAGATGGGGCTGGGGGTTGGATAGGGATGGGGCTGGGGGTTGGATAGGGATGGGGCTGGGGGTTGGATAGATATGGGGCTGGGGGTTGGATAGGGATGGGGCTGGGGGTTGGATAGAGATGGGGCTGGGGGTTGGATAGGGATGGGGCTGGGGGTTGGATAGGGATGGGGCTGGGGGTTGGATAGGGATGGGGCTGGGGGTTGGATAGAGATGGGGCTGGGGGTTGGATAGGGATGGGGCTGGGGGTTGGATAGAGATGGGGCTGGGGGTTGGATAGGGATGGGGCTGGGGGTTGGATAGAGATGGGGCTGGGGGTTGGCATAGAGACGGGGCTGGGGGTTGGATAGAGACGGGGCTGGGGGTTGGATAGAGATGGGGCTGGGGGTTGGATAGGGATGGGGCTGGGGGTTGGATAGGGATGGGGCTGGGGGGTTGGATAGGGATGGGGCTGGGGGTTGGATAGAGATGGGGCTGGGGGTTGGATAGAGACGGGGCTGGGGGTTGGATAGAGATGGGGCTGTGGGTTGGATAGAGACGGGGCTGGGGGTTGGATAGGGATGGGGCTGGGGGTTGGATAGGGATGGGGCTGGGGGTTGGATAGAGATGGGGCTGGGGGTTGGATAGGGATGGGGCTGGGGGTTGGATAGGGATGGGGCTGGGGGTTGGATAGGGATGGGGCTGGGGGTTGGATATGGATGGGGCTGGGGGTTGGATGGGGCTGGGGGTTGGATAGAGATGGGGCTGGGGGTTGGATAGGGATGGGGCTGGGGGTTGGATAGAGACGGGGCTGGGGGTTGGATAGATATGGGGCTGGGGGTTGGATAGAGATGGGGCTGTGGGGTTGGATAGAGATGGGGCTGTGGGTTGGATAGAGATGGGGCTGGGGGTTGGATAGAGATGGGGCTGGGGGTTGGATAGGGATGGGGCTGGGGGTTGGATAGAGATGGGGCTGGGGGTTGGATAGAGATGGGGCTGGGGGTGGGATAGAGATGGGGCTGTGGGTTGGATAGAGATGGGGCTGTGGGTTGGATAGAGATGGGGCTGGGGGTTGGATAGAGATGGGGCTGGGGGTTGGATAGGGATGGGGCTGGGGGTTGGATGGGGCTGGGGGTTGGATAGAGATGGGGCTGTGGGTTGGATAGAGATGGGGCTGTGGGTTGGATAGGGATGGGGCTGGGGGTTGCATAGGGATGGGGCTGGGGGTTGCATAGGGATGGGGCTGTGGGTTGGATAGGGATGGGGCTGGGGGTTGGATAGAGATGGGGCTGGGGGTTGGATAGGGATGGGGCTGGGGGTTGGATAGGGATGGGGCTGGGGGTTGCATGGGGGTTTCTCCAGTCATTACCCAATAATTATCTGCTCCTCCCTCCATGGCTGTAAGGGTTTTGTTCAGTTTTAAAGTGACTGGAGGGTGATGAGATCCATTACAGGTCACATGGTTAGTCGGTGTTTTATATAAGTGACCTGTTACGTTATGTCGTTCTGATGATCAGTTGTGTTGCTCGCTATGAGGATTTCATCATCTTCCTCTGTGATGTTTGTTATTGGCGTTGTGACCACGCCTCCCATTCATTTTCAGACCAATAAGAGGGGCCTGGTAACCTAAGGGGTTCCCGTTTTTATGTAGGGCACTGCTTTAGGATGATCGATGCAATACACAGATCCTATTGCTTTGGGTTTATTGTAAAAGATTTGTTACATTGTTTAATTCCATCAGCTGGGAGCGGCACTCGCACATTGCTACATCTATATCCCCTTTATTCATCCTGAAATTCATTATGATTTTTTCTTTTATGAGTACTTTTTGTGTTATGGATATTACATGAACAATCTCATGATATTATATGAACAATCTCATGATATTACATGATATTATGTTACATGATGACATGAAAGATTCTATATAAATGCGCAGTAAGCCACGTGCTTTTCTCTTGTTGGGGGTTTGTGGTCAGCTGACTCGCATGGTGTGACCCCCACCTCTCATGCATCTCATTACTGGGTTTCTCAGAGACCCAACCCTAACTTCCCCCTTCTTGTGATTATTATGGCTTAACATTCCCCACCCCCTCCTTTTGATCATCAGGTTATGAATCCGTGTTATTCCTATAACAATGGCTTAGATCTCTATTCTATAGAAATACACCGAGACACGTGCTTCCTATGTGATGCTTCTTACATCAGCTTCCGCTTCCAGGTTTGTGGTTGGCTGACGCACCTCACGTGACGCCGCCCCTCCCATTCATCTAGAATAATGGAGTGGTGGATTTATGTAGCGTGATAATCCCATCCATTCCTGAAGTAGAAGAGACTCGTTACTGGGTTTCTCCTGGAAATGTTTCTGCTTTTCCTGATCGTCATGGGATGAATGTATTTATCTTTCCTTCCACCTCAGATTTATCCAGCAGCGCAATGATCCATAGAAGCGACTCCGGAAGGATTAACCTTTTTTATCTGTGTAACTTTGATACAATCCAATGTAGGAATAAACAATGTCTTCGCCATGGGGGTTAATGCAGAGCCCTACTTAAGGATGATCCAATCCATTCCCAAAGAATAAACATTTAGTTGTAGGTTTCTCCGAGACCTCGGGTCATCATGGGATGAATAAACCTCTTACCTGAGTAACATTCTCTTATTCCTTTGAGTGTGTTTATCTATGGAATATAGATCCAATATGTTGTCAAAGGAATAAGAAAATGTTAAGCAGGTAAACCTGATAATGCTTTATTAGGGCTTTGCATTAACCCCCACGGTGATGTCATTGTTCTCTATGCAATCTAATACAGGAATAAATTAACCCTTTTGTTGCCAAGCACGTAACACCTACGTGCTGGCTTGGCTGGGCCTTAAGTGCCAAGCCCGTAGGTGTTACGTGCTTGACTTTGATCGCTTCTAGTTCAAAAAATAAAAATAAAAAATACTCACCTGACCCCTTGTTGGATCCGGCCGGGTCTCCTCTTTAATTTGGTGCCATCCGATCCCCCGTGGGGGGTCGGATGGCTCCAGGAGAGCCCCCGGAATAGGCCGCCCCCCCCCCCCCGCTTCTGCAGCAGCAGCTGCTAACTGTAAAAAAAAAAAAAAAAATAAAAATGACATTCACTTACCTCCATGTGCGCTGGCTCCCGCTGTCCCTCCTCTTCACCTGGGGGGCCTCCGATCCCCCCCCAGGACTTACCGATCTTCAGGGGAGAGCCTGGGAGGCTCTCTCCTCTCTTCTTCAAGATGGCGACCGCCATCTTGCCTCTAAGCCCCGCCCCCTTGGGGGCGGGGCTTATGACGTCATCCCGGTCCCGATCACCGGCTTCAGCTTTCTCAGCTTCTCAGATGCCGGTGATCGGTGCCCTGGAAGGAGGTGACAGGAGATCCTCTGATCTCCTGCCTTCTCCTTCTCTGGATGCCGATCACAGGCATCTGTCAGCTGAGCGGCGAGGGACAAGAGCTTGCAATCGAAGGTAAGTACAGTAAAAAAAAATTATTTTTTTTTAATAAAATACTTTTTTTTATTGTGTGGTGTTTTTTTTTTTTTACAGTTAACCCTTTGTGAGCTGGTAAGGGGTCCATGAGACCCCTTATACCAGTTCACATGGCTGGGGGGGTGGCATTGCCATTAACCCCCGCACCCCCATTACCTGCCTCCCCAAAGGCCAGGGGGGGGCAGAAGAGCCCGGGCCCACATAGGCTATGTGGGCTCGTAGGCTGCAGGGTGGGGGGGCCACCAAAGCTGGCCCCCCCACTCTGTGCCTACAAGCCCCCATAGCTGGTCCCGGGCTGGTTACTTTGGGTAAGGGGGACCCCACGTCATTTTTTTTTTTGGATTTTTAAGGGTTTTTAACCCTTAAAAATCCAAAAAAAAATGGGGTCCCCCTCCCCGGGAAGGGGGACCCTATGTCATTTTTTTTTTTTAATTAACCATTTGTCATCCAGCAGCTATAAAAGACTTCTGGGCAGGAAAGGGTGTCTACCTATACATATGTGGTATCGCTGTAAGCGGGAGAAATTGGGGTTTCTCACGCAATAAGATTTTATTGACAAACTTACATTTTTTATTACAAAAAAACTCTACAAATTGTAAAAAAATATATTTTTTTTATTTTTTTTCACACATTTCACCCAAAAATGTTGAGAATACACCTAAAAAACACAAACAAGACATTTCATGTTAAAGCCCAGACTCTGTTGAAAAAAACAATATATAATTTTCCTGGGAAATCCCTGGAAATCCCTTCGAAAATGACAGTTGAACATGTGTAGCGCAAAACAGTCAAACTCAGTCTGGCAACAGGGAGTGGCAAATGCTGCAGGTAGGCTGGCAGCGAAAGGGTTAATGTTACACAGATAAAGGTTTATTCTTCCCAAGTCTATAGATCGGATTATCGCTCTTCTGGATTAGTAGGAAGTGTGACGCAAGCTAAACAATATGTTCGTCCCATGATGATCAGATAAAGGGGAGACATTTGAAAGAGGGACCCAGTAATGAGCCGCTTCTACTTCAGTAGTGGATCGGATGATCACGCTACATAAATCGATTCTTGATGAACGGGGGGAGGGGGCACTTCAACAGCCAATCACAAACCTGGAAGCGGAAGCTGATGAAAGGATCTCATAGGAAGCACAAGTCTGTGTTATTCTAGGGAATCTGTTAGCAGACACATGCTTCTGCGATCATCCGATCATTGCTGCAGTAGAAGTGACTCGTTACTGTGTCTCTCCTGCAAATGTTTCCTTTTTTCTGAATATATTGTTTATCTTGCGTCCCACTTCCTATTTATCAGGACTGGTGATAATCCGATCCATAGAAGAGGCTCGGGAAGCATAAACCTTCGTAAAATGAATGTATTCCTATATTGGATTGTATCCAGGACAATAGCTTCACAGTGGGGGTTAATTTAATGGGATGAGTGACTTTCAACTGTGTAACATTCTGTTATTCCTATGATAATGGATTTCATCCGGGATAATGATCAGATAAGTTCTAGAAGCCTCTCGTTACTGGGTTTCTCCTGCAAATGTCGCGCCTTCCTCTGATCATTATGGGATAAATAAATTGCGTACCCACGTAACGTTCTATTATTCCTTTAATAACCATTACATCTCTATTCTATAAGCTTACACTCGGCCACGTGCTCCCTATGAGATGCTTTCATCAGATTCCCATGTTTGTGCTTGGCTGACGCACTTGGCGTGACCCTGCCTCTCATTCATCAAGCGTTTAGCGTGACCGCCCGCTCCATAAAAGCCACTCGTTCCAGGTTTCTCTGAGACCTGCATATGTCGTTTTCCTGATCGTCGTAGGATGAATAAACCTTTTTATCTGCGTTCATTCCTATGATAATTGTTTTTATTCACTGGTGTATTCACGGAGATGTGGTGTTGACAAGTGCACAGAGGGGTAAATGTGGAGGAAGAATTCCATGTGTGCTATTGCGCTATTATAATTAGTAATATTTATTCTAATGGATTGCATCCAGAATAATGGTTTGAGGATGATCAGATCCGATCCTGACGCTTCTCATCAGTGGGTTTCTCCTTCAAATGTCGTGTGCCGTTTTCCTGATCGTCGTAGGATGAATTAACCTTTTTATCAATGCTCTGTGCCGTAAAAATATTTATTTAGATTGCTTTTGAACTCTATATGGATGAGAAGTTCTGGCACGTGGTAGCATTAACCCTAAGATTGATCGGTTGTTAACATTTATTCTTTTAAGATTTTAGCGCTGTTTTTTTCTGTATTTTTAACCTTTTTATCTGCGTTCATTCCTATGATAATTGTGAACACCACATCTCCGTGAATACACAAGTGCACGGGGGGTAAATGCGGAGGAGGCGTTGGCACACACGGTCACTATTGCACTATTATCACTATATTACCACTAATAATAATTATCATT
Organism: Gastrophryne carolinensis; assembly: GCA_027917425.1. Classification (NCBI taxonomy): domain Eukaryota; kingdom Metazoa; phylum Chordata; class Amphibia; order Anura; family Microhylidae; genus Gastrophryne; species Gastrophryne carolinensis. The sequence goes on from CM051241.1 coordinate 3,357,177, forward strand.
ATAATGGATTGCATCCAGAATAATGGTTTAAGGATGATCCGATCCATTCCGAAGCGTCTCGTTGGGTTTTCGTGTCCCCTTTTTCTGATGGTCATGGGATTCCGATGCGTGATAATCCGATCCATAGAAGCGACTCGGGAAGAAAGAATCATGGCTTGTGATCCCATCTCCTTCGATGACCATGCTATAACATTCTCTTATTCCTATAATAATGTATTGGGTCTCTATTCTATAGAAATACACTGACACGTGCTTCCTATGAGATGCTTCCGCTTCCAGGTTTGTGGTTGGCTGACGCACCTATCGTGACGCCGCCCCTCCCATTCATCCAGAATAATGGATGCTAATGCGATCTATTCCTGAAGTAGAAGAGATTCGTTACTGTTTCTCCTGCAAATGTTTCCTCTTTTTCTTTATATATTGTTTGTTTAGCGTCCCACCTCCTATTTATCCATAATAATCCGATCCATAGAAGCGACTCGGGAAGAATAAACCTTTTGTTAAATTAATTCCTATATTGGGTTGAATCCAGGACAATAGCATTAATTTATGCGGAGCCGGGTGATCCGATCTATCCCCGATAGAAGAAACGTTTAGTTAGTGTTTTTCCGAGACCTCTCATCATGGGATGACTAAACCTCTTACTTGCGTAACGTTCTATTATTCCCATGATAACCTGATTTCTGTACATAGCGACATAGCGAGCGCCCGGCCACGTGCTCGCTACGAGATGCTTTCATCAGCTTCCGCAGGCAGCTTTGTGGTTGGCCGTTGCGCACATGGTTGCGGCCGTGCCTCCCATTCATATTCCTCCTTGGCCCCTCCCCCTTCTCGCACGCTCTCTCCTCGCTGTCGGTGTTACATCAGCCAGCGTGCTGCGCATTGTTGGAGAAACCGGTTTAATCTGGGAGGAGGGGAATGTTAGGATGGCTCGCGTGCCCCGGCTATCCCCCCCCCCCCCCAACTGCAGCATCTATGGCTTTATTGTAGTGCTATATACATTCACCCCAAAGCCGAATCAAACCCAGGATTTTGACTGTCATAAATTTTAGTTCTGTGTGAAACGCCCTGAACACCCGAAAAACTCACCTTTTCCTGGTCCAATAGCGAGACTTTTTTTGTGAATGAAATTGATTGGGTGGGGGAGGGTGAGTGAATATTGGCGACTTGGGGCTCACACAGCGGGGCATCTCAATTTGGGATGCCCCCGGGGGTAAGGCCAGTGGCCAGTCCTGGATACGTTAAAACTGGAACGCCGATAATGGGTGTTCCGAGCACAGAATGGGAGAGCTTACTTACTACCCCCCCCCCCCCCCCCTCTGATTAGCTGATACGGTCACTTAAAAGTGGACCAAAACCCAGCTGGATCGTCCGGGAATCTACCCGGGCCGAACCATTCTCTCCCCGCGGAGCATCCAAAATGAGGATGCCCCGCTGTGTGAAACCCCCCAGGTCACCCGCCTCACTTGCCTTAATCCCGGTCCAACGGAGCATGCGTGGGGCGCGGCCGCATCCCCGGCATCCCTCTAGCAGGGCCCGCGCCGGCCATTTGTGAATAGCGCTCCCTGTTAGAGGGAAGCGCGAGATGCGCATGCGCCATAGGACCGCAGTGAGGTGAGTTGATGCGGGAGATCTGGGGGTTTTCACATAGCGGGGCATCCCCGATCGGGGGGGGAGTGGACCAAACCAGGATAGTCCAAAAACCTGGGTTTTGGTCCACTTTAACTGGATACTCAGTGGGGCGGCAGCCACGTGAGCGCGCAGACCTATCGGAGCACTTGATTTTTCTGGGGGCCGAGGAGTAACATAAGAGATCTCCCGTCCTGGGCCGGTAACATGCGCGGGATATCCGCAGATGGGGCGCCCCTCTGCGCTTGGAACACCTATTTAAAAAAGGCCTGTTCCAGTTTCAATTCCAGGGCTAGCTGCCCTGGGTTTGCTTGGACTTGGTTCGGGTTTTGGTGGTGAAGGCGCATAAAGAGGTGCCCTCCGGGGATTCCCTGGTAACCCTGTGGGCCAGTCCAAGCCAGGCTTGCAAAATACCTTGTGTAGAGGCTTATTTAAAGTGGACCAAAACCCAGGAGATATAGATCAGTTTTGGTCCGCTTTAAAGGGACATTCCAATCTAAATGCCTCTCTTTGGTTCATGGAGGGCATTAGCTGCGGCTGCCATTCTCGCTTATTGAGATGTATGCGACAAAGCTTTACTCTCCTCTCAATAGAAGACAATGGGGCGGCAGCGAGGGCGTGGATCCCATGCTGGGTGTCCAATGCCTGGAGCTCAGTCTTGCCGCCCCTCCGGTTTTTCCCGTCCTACGCGTTTTTGAAGCCGTCCCCAGTAGTTGTGCCTACGGGCGATCTATTACTGGTCGCTCTGACGTGGTGAGATTTGGGGGCATCCCGAGACTTGGCTTGTATTCTGTCTGTTGTGTAACCTGTTTGGCTCCTCTATGCCACGACAGGCCCTCTTTAGGTCAGAGCAGCCGGGGATTCCCCCAATAGCCGGTCATGTGATCGCTGGTGACCCAGGCATGTAGCGTGCAGAGGTCGGCCGTGTTGTTGTAACCCCGCCGCAGAGAAAACAAACCTCCGGGGCTGACCTAAGGAGGAGGAGTAACACAGGAGGTCCTTAAGCCTTCTGAGCTGGGGATGCCCCCATTAGCCGGTCATGTGATCGCTGGTCTCTGCTGGTGACCCAGGCGTGTAGAGGTCGGCCGGTCACGTGATCGCTGTGACCTGTGCTGGTGACCCAGGCGTGTAGAGGTCGGCCGGTCACGTGATCGCTGTGACCTGTGCTGGTGACCCAGGTGTGTAGAGGTCGGCCGGTCACGTGATCGCTGTGACCTGACCTGGTGACCCAGGTGTGTAGAGGTCGGCCGGTCACGTGATCGCTGTGACCTGACCTGGTGACCCAGGTGTGTAGAGGTCGGCCGGTCACGTGATCGCTGTGACCTGTGCTGGTGACCCAGGTGTGTAGAGGTCGGCCGGTCACATGATCGCTGTGACCTGTGCTGGTGACCCAGGCGTGTAGAGGTCAGCCTTGCTGTTGTAACCCTGGTGCAGAGCCCCCCCCCCCCCCCGGGGCTAATGGCGCTGTGGGGCCGCCGTCTGGGCTCCTGTCCATGAATAACACTGAGCGGCATTAGCGCGGCCGGAGGCTCATGCTGACCCTAAACTCCCCAGAGACATGCCGCGAGCGAGCGGCCGACCTGTGCATGGAGAATAGCCGCTGCTGCAGGGGTGGGTCTCATCTGCGGGAGGACCCCCTGGAATAAGGGGTCACTAGCGGGTGACACTAGGACAGTGCTGACCTGCTGGTGTTAAAGCGGAACAAAACCCCCGATTTTGTGCCTTATGAGCGTCCTAATTCGAGATGCCGCGCTGCGTGAAACCCCTCAGATTGCCGGAGTTAAGTCGCCTCTCCCTGGTCGTACTGCGAATGCGCGGTCGCGTCTAAGGCCAGTGGATCCGAGCTCGCTGGCAGCTGCTTCCCTCTAACATGGCCGGCCGTTCACAAATGCCTGGCACGCGCTCTGCTAGAGGGATAGCGGGAATGCGGCTTGGGGCGGGAAGCAAGGTAAGTGTTTGGGGAGACCTGGGGGTATCACACAGTGGGGCATCCCCATTTTGAATTCCCCGGAGGGAGGGAATCAATCGGCCCGAGAATCTTAGATTCCCAAGCCTGTCGCGTTGGGTTTTGGTCCACTTTAACTGTAGGGGCATCCCAAACCGGTGTCTCCGGGAGGCGATCCTCAGGTGGCGGGGGTTGCTGTCCCCCTCTGACGACACGTATTACAGACCTTTCCTCTCTTTGCGTTCGGCTGCCAGGCGTCCGGTTGTTAGAACGATCAGTTCCAGATAAGGGCGTCTGTGTGTGACTTTCCACTCGGGTGCGGCGTCATTCCGCTCCCCCGCGCGTCACGCACACACAGCCGGCCCTGGCTTCCCTCGTGCTCTCTCTCCCCGAGATGCCCTGAGGCACCCACGCCGAGGGAGCGAACCCCCAGTGACTCATCCAGGATATGCAACGTCAGACTAAATAAATGGGTCACGCGGCTTGCAATCTGATTGGACAATCCACACCTGACACTGTGTATCCTCCTCCTCCAATCTGATTGGATAACCCGCACCTGACACTCTGTATCCTCCTCCTCCAATCTGATTGGATAACCCACACCTGACACTCTGTATCCTCCTCCTCCAATCTGATTGGATAACCCGCACCTGACACTCTGTATCCTCCTCCTCCAATCTGATTGGATAACCCACACCTGACACTCTGTATCCTCCTCCTCCAATCTGATTGGATAACCCGCACCTGACACTCTGTATCCTCCTCCTCCAATCTGATTGGATAACCCGCACCTGGCACTGTGTATCCTCCTCCTCCAATCGGATTGGACAATCCTTACCTGACACTCTGTATCCTCCTCTTCCAATCTGATTGGATAACCCGCACCTGACACTCTGTATCCTCCTCCTCCAATCTGATTGGATAACCCGCACCTGGCACTGTGTATCCTCCTCCTCCAATCGGATTGGACAATCCTTACCTGACACTCTGTATCCTCCTCTTCCAATCTGATTGGATAACCCGCACCTGACACTCTGTATCCTCCTCCTCCAATCTGATTGGATAACCCGCACCTGACACTCTGTATCCTCCTCCTCCAATCTGATTGGATAACCCACACCTGACACTCTGTATCCTCCTCCTCCAATCTGATTGGATAACCCGCACCTGACACTCTGTATCCTCCTCCTCCAATCTGATTGGATAACCCGCACCTGGCACTGTGTATCCTCCTCCAATCGGATTGGACAATCCTTACCTGACACTCTGTATCCTCCTCTTCCAATCTGATTGGATAACCCGCACCTGACACTCTGTATCCTCTTCCAATCTGATTGGATAACCTGCATCAGACACTCTGTATCCTCCTCTTCCAATCGGATTGGACAATCCTTACCTGACACTCTGTATCCTCCTCTTCCAATCTGATTGGATAACCCGCACCTGACACTCTGTATCCTCTTCCAATCTGATTGGATAACCCGCACCTGACACTCTGTATCCTCCTCCTCCAATCTGATTGGACAATCCATACCTGACACTGTGTATTCTCCTCTTCCAATCTGATTGGATAACCCGCACCTGACACTCTGTATCCTCCTCTTCCAATCTGATTGGATAACCCGCACCTGACACTCTGTATCCTCCTCCTCCAATCTGATTGGACAATCCACAGCTGACACGACGATAGTGCAAGAGGCAGATTGTACAATTGGATAGTAAGACATATTAAAGTGGACCAACACCCATAAGATTCCCGGGCCGATCCGCTCCCTCCCTGCGGGGCATCCGAAATCGGGATGCCCCGCTGTGTGAAACCCCCCAGGAAACCCACACACCTTACCTTCTCCCGTTCCAACAGCGCATGCGCGGGGGTCCCTCTAGCAGGGCGCACACCCGCGCCGGCTGTTTGTGAATGGCAGGCGCGCTCCCTGTAAGAGGGACACGAGAGGCGGCGGCGGCCTCAGCTTGTCCGTCTGCGTTTTTTTTTTTTTGCCCTTTCTGGGGGGTTTCACACAGCGCCGATCGGGGTGCCCCGCAGAAAGTGGACCAACACCCAGGATAGTGAAAATCCTGGGTGTTGGTCCACTTTAAAGATACAGACAATAAGTGGTTGAATGCTACAAGGATTGTACAATGCGATTGTACATTTTGCTGATACAATGTCCTACTAATACAACAATAATATAGAATATATTTCTAATACAGTAGTACTGTATAATACAACTTGTCTAATACAGCAATACTGTGTATATAATACAGCAGGTCTAATACGGCAATACTGTGTATATAATACGGCAATACTGTGTATATAATACGGCAGGTCTAATACAGCAATACTGTGTATATAATACGGCAATACTGTGTATATAATACGGCAGGTCTAATACAGCAATACTGTGTATATAATACGGCAGGGCTAATACAGCAATACTGTATATATAATACGGCAGGTCTAATAAAGCAATACTGTATATATAATACGGCAGGGCTAATACAGCAATACTGTATATATAGTACAGCAGGACTAATACAGCAATACTGTGTATATAATACGGCAGGTCTAATACAGCAATACTGTATATATAATACGGCAGGTCTAATACAGCAATACTGTGTATATAATACGGCAGGGCTAATACAGCAATACTGTATATATAATACGGCAGGGCTAATACAGCAATACTGTATATATAATACGGCAGGGCTAATACAGCAATACTGTATATATAATACGGCAGGGCTAATACAGCAATACTGTATATATAATACGGCAGGGCTAATACAGCAATACTGTATATATAATACGGCAGGGCTAATACAGCAATACTGTGTATATAATATGGCAGGGCTAATACAGCAATACTGTGTATATAATACGGCAGGGCTAATACAGCAGTACTGTATATATAATACGGCAGGGCTAATACAGCAATACTGTGTATATAATACGGCAGGGCTAATACAGCAATACTGTGTATATAATACAGCAGGTCTAATACGGCAATACTGTGTATATAATACGGCAATACTGTGTATATAATACGGCAGGGCTAATACAGCAATACTGTATATATAGTACGGCAGGGCTAATACAGCAATACTGTGTATATAATACGGCAGGTCTAATACAGCAATACTGTATATGTAATACGGCAATACTGTGTATATAATACGGCAGGGCTAATACAGCAATACTGTATATATAGTACGGCAGGGCTAATACAGCAATACTGTGTATATAATACAGCAGGTCTAATACAGCAATACTGTGTATATAATACGGCAGGTCTAATACAGCAATACTGTATATGTAATACGGCAATACTGTATATATAGTACGGCAGGGCTAATACAGCAATACTGTGTATATAATACGGCAGGTCTAATACAGCAATACTGTATATATAATACGGCAGGGCTAATACAGCAATACTGTATATATAATACGGCAGGGCTAATACAGCAATACTGTATATATAATACGGCAGGGCTAATACAGCAATACTGTATATATAATACGGCAGGGCTAATACAGCAATACTGTATATATAGTACGGCAGGGCTAATACAGCAATACTGTGTATATAATACGGCAGGTCTAATAAAGCAATACTGTATATATAATACGGCAGGGCTAATACAGCAATACTGTATATATAGTACAGCAGGACTAATACAGCAATACTGTGTATATAATACGGCAGGTCTAATACAGCAATACTGTATATATAATACGGCAGGACTAATACAGCAATACTGTGTATATAATACAGCAGGTCTAATACAGCAATACTGTGTATATAATACAGCAGGTCTAATACAGCAATACTGTGTATATAATACGGCAGGGCTAATACAGCAATACTGTATATATAATACGGCAGGGCTAATACAGCAATACTGTATATATAATACGGCAGGGCTAATACAGCAATACTGTATATATAATACGGCAGGGCTAATACAGCAATACTGTATATATAATACGGCAGGGCTAATACAGCAATACTGTATATATAATACGGCAGGGCTAATACAGCAATACTGTGTATATAATATGGCAGGGCTAATACAGCAATACTGTGTATATAATACGGCAGGGCTAATACAGCAGTACTGTATATATAATACGGCAGGGCTAATACAGCAATACTGTGTATATAATACGGCAGGGCTAATACAGCAATACTGTGTATATAATACAGCAGGTCTAATACGGCAATACTGTGTATATAATACGGCAATACTGTGTATATAATACGGCAGGGCTAATACAGCAATACTGTATATATAGTACGGCAGGGCTAATACAGCAATACTGTGTATATAATACGGCAGGTCTAATACAGCAATACTGTATATGTAATACGGCAATACTGTGTATATAATACGGCAGGGCTAATACAGCAATACTGTATATATAGTACGGCAGGGCTAATACAGCAATACTGTGTATATAATACAGCAGGTCTAATACAGCAATACTGTGTATATAATACGGCAGGTCTAATACAGCAATACTGTATATGTAATACGGCAATACTGTATATATAGTACGGCAGGGCTAATACAGCAATACTGTGTATATAATACGGCAGGTCTAATACAGCAATACTGTATATATAATACGGCAGGGCTAATACAGCAATACTGTATATATAATACGGCAGGGCTAATACAGCAATACTGTATATATAATACGGCAGGGCTAATACAGCAATACTGTATATATAATACGGCAGGGCTAATACAGCAATACTGTATATATAATACGGCAGGGCTAATACAGCAATACTGTATATATAGTACGGCAGGGCTAATACAGCAATACTGTGTATATAATACGGCAGGTCTAATAAAGCAATACTGTATATATAATACGGCAGGGCTAATACAGCAATACTGTATATATAGTACAGCAGGACTAATACAGCAATACTGTGTATATAATACGGCAGGTCTAATACAGCAATACTGTATATATAATACGGCAGGTCTAATACAGCAATACTGTGTATATAATACGGCAGGGCTAATACAGCAATACTGTATATATAATACGGCAGGGCTAATACAGCAATACTGTATATATAATACGGCAGGGCTAATACAGCAATACTGTATATATAATACGTCAGGGCTAATACAGCAATACTGTATATATAGTACGGCAGGGCTAATACAGCAATACTGTGTATATAATACGGCAGGTCTAATAAAGCAATACTGTATATATAATACGGCAGGGCTAATACAGCAATACTGTATATATAGTACAGCAGGACTAATACAGCAATACTGTGTATATAATACGGCAGGTCTAATACAGCAATACTGTATATATAATACGGCAGGTCTAATACAGCAATACTGTGTATATAATACGGCAGGGCTAATACAGCAATACTGTATATATAATACGGCAGGGCTAATACAGCAATACTGTATATATAATACGGCAGGGCTAATACAGCAATACTGTATATATAATACGGCAGGGCTAATACAGCAATACTGTATATATAATACGGCAGGGCTAATACAGCAATACTGTATATATAATACGGCAGGGCTAATACAGCAATACTGTGTATATAATATGGCAGGGCTAATACAGCAATACTGTGTATATAATACGGCAGGGCTAATACAGCAGTACTGTATATATAATACGGCAGGGCTAATACAGCAATACTGTGTATATAATACGGCAGGGCTAATACAGCAATACTGTGTATATAATACAGCAGGTCTAATACGGCAATACTGTGTATATAATACGGCAATACTGTGTATATAATACGGCAGGGCTAATACAGCAATACTGTATATATAGTACGGCAGGGCTAATACAGCAATACTGTGTATATAATACGGCAGGTCTAATACAGCAATACTGTATATGTAATACGGCAATACTGTGTATATAATACGGCAGGGCTAATACAGCAATACTGTATATATAGTACGGCAGGGCTAATACAGCAATACTGTGTATATAATACAGCAGGTCTAATACAGCAATACTGTGTATATAATACGGCAGGTCTAATACAGCAATACTGTATATGTAATACGGCAATACTGTATATATAGTACGGCAGGGCTAATACAGCAATACTGTGTATATAATACGGCAGGTCTAATACAGCAATACTGTATATATAATACGGCAGGGCTAATACAGCAATACTGTATATATAATACGGCAGGGCTAATACAGCAATACTGTATATATAATACGGCAGGGCTAATACAGCAATACTGTATATATAATACGGCAGGGCTAATACAGCAATACTGTATATATAATACGGCAGGGCTAATACAGCAATACTGTATATATAGTACGGCAGGGCTAATACAGCAATACTGTGTATATAATACGGCAGGTCTAATAAAGCAATACTGTATATATAATACGGCAGGGCTAATACAGCAATACTGTATATATAGTACAGCAGGACTAATACAGCAATACTGTGTATATAATACGGCAGGTCTAATACAGCAATACTGTATATATAATACGGCAGGTCTAATACAGCAATACTGTGTATATAATACGGCAGGGCTAATACAGCAATACTGTATATATAATACGGCAGGGCTAATACAGCAATACTGTATATATAATACGGCAGGGCTAATACAGCAATACTGTATATATAATACGTCAGGGCTAATACAGCAATACTGTATATATAATACGGCAGGGCTAATACAGCAATACTGTATATATAATACGGCAGGGCTAATACAGCAATACTGTGTATATAATATGGCAGGGCTAATACAGCAATACTGTGTATATAATACGGCAGGGCTAATACAGCAGTACTGTATATATAATACGGCAGGGCTAATACAGCAATACTGTGTATATAATACGGCAGGGCTAATACAGCAATACTGTGTATATAATACAGCAGGTCTAATACGGCAATACTGTGTATATAATACGGCAATACTGTGTATATAATACGGCAGGGCTAATACAGCAATACTGTATATATAGTACGGCAGGGCTAATACAGCAATACTGTGTATATAATACGGCAGGTCTAATACAGCAATACTGTATATGTAATACGGCAATACTGTGTATATAATACGGCAGGGCTAATACAGCAATACTGTATATATAGTACGGCAGGGCTAATACAGCAATACTGTGTATATAATACAGCAGGTCTAATACAGCAATACTGTGTATATAATACGGCAGGTCTAATACAGCAATACTGTATATGTAATACGGCAATACTGTATATATAGTACGGCAGGGCTAATACAGCAATACTGTGTATATAATACGGCAGGTCTAATACAGCAATACTGTATATATAATACGGCAGGGCTAATACAGCAATACTGTATATATAATACGGCAGGGCTAATACAGCAATACTGTATATATAATACGGCAGGGCTAATACAGCAATACTGTATATATAATACGGCAGGGCTAATACAGCAATACTGTATATATAATACGGCAGGGCTAATACAGCAATACTGTATATATATAATACGGCAGGGCTAATACAGCAATACTGTATATATAATACGGCAGGTCTAATACAGCAATACTGTATATATAATACGGCAGGGCTAATACAGCAATACTGTATATATAATACGGCAGGGCTAATACAGCAATACTGTGTATATAATATGGCAGGGCTAATACAGCAATACTGTGTATATAATACGGCAGGTCTAATACAGCAGTACTGTATATATAATACGGCAGGTCTAATACAGCAATACTGTGTATATAATACGGCAGGGCTAATACAGCAATACTGTATATATAATACGGCAGGGCTAATACAGCAATACTGTGTATATAATATGGCAGGGCTAATACAGCAATACTGTGTATATAATACGGCAGGGCTAATACAGCAATACTGTGTATATAATACGGCAGGGCTAATACAGCAGTACTGTATATATAATACGGCAGGGCTAATACAGCAATACTGTATATATAATACGGCAGGGCTAATACAGCAATACTGTGTATATAATACGGCAATACTGTGTATATAATACGGCAGGGCTAATACAGCAATACTGTATATATAGTACGGCAGGGCTAATACAGCAATACTGTATATATAATACGGCAGGGCTAATACAGCAATACTGTGTATATAATATGGCAGGTCTAATACAGCAATACTGTGTATATAATATGGCAGGGCTAATACAGCAATACTGTGTATATAATACGGCAGGGCTAATACAGCAATACTGTGTATATAATACGGCAGGTCTAATACAGCAATACTGTGTATATAATACGGCAGGTCTAATACAGCAATACTGTATATATAATACGGCAGGTCTAATACAGCAATACTGTGTATATAATACGGCAGGGCTAATACAGCAGTACTGTATATATAATACGGCAGGGCTAATACAGCAATACTGTGTATATAATACGGCAGGTCTAATACAGCAATACTGTGTATATAATACAGCAGGTCTAATACAGCAATACTGTGTATATAATACAGCAGGTCTAATACAGCAATACTGTGTATATAATACGGCAGGTCTAATACAGCAATACTGTGTATATAATACGGCAGGTCTAATACAGCAATACTGTGTATATAATACAGCAGGTCTAATACAGCAATACTGTGTATATAGTACGGCAGGTCTAATACAGCAATACTGTGTATATAATACAGCAGGTCTAATACAGCAATACTGTGTATATAATACAGTAATACTGTGTATATAATAATGATGCTGTATTACACATTATGCTGATGATACAAATTATCATTAATATCCAAACAATCCAATTGGACAAAGACAATGTGGTTAAATCAGATTGTGATGCGCATTGATACTGATGACCGTCAATCAATCCATTGGTACGATTAGTCTATCAGCGTGGCGATTTTTGCGTTGTTAGAGATATTAGATAGTCCGTAAGAAGTGAAATGCTGCACCCTGCAGTCAGGTGGGTTTCCTGTCCCCCCCCCCTCGTTATGTCTATATTAGTTTGCTAAGGATTTTTGAGGAGGTACATCAGCCCTCTTGGCCGGTCCTGGAGTCCATTGGGATTATCGCTCCCTACTTGTTGTGTTGAATCTCCTCGCTGCCTTATTCCAAACCCCTGGCGGCGCTTTTGTTGCGCTCGGGGCCGGCCAGTAGCCAATCTGCTCTCCACATTGCCGAGTCGGCCCAGAGCATTTGGTTCTGCTTTAGGCACCTAAAATAATTTGTGAGCGGAGCAGCGATGGCGCGCCGCGTTACTCAGGCGGATAATCTCCATCCCTCTGCTAATTGCTGCCCTGCCGTGAGGCCCCGTATGACCATTTGTGGGGTCCCATTATTCTGCCCCCGGCTCTTCCATGCTGCAGAAAGGGATTTAAATGGCCGTTGTCCTCAAATAACCTCCCCAGCGATTGTTTCCGGACAAATGGGCTGATTGTTCTATTTAAGGAAGGGTCCAAAAAGCTTAATCTGATCCAAAATCCTTTATCCCCCGGCGTGGGCAACTTCCGTGTGTAATTATGCCCTAAATGGAAGCAATTTCCAGGTATTACAGGTGCGTGTAATGGCTAGTGGAGTGCCATGGATGGCTGTGCTTGAAAGCTTTGTAAGTAGACACATGTACCCAGTGTCGGGCTGCTTACTGGCAGGGTGGAGGGAATTAACTGAGGGAATCTGTTTTAGATGGAGGTGTCCACCTCTTCCCAGCTCACACTTCTCGGGACACTAAATTCAAGGCAGGGAGTGTTTTCCAGGTGACACCAGGAGTTGTTAGCACTCCAGAGAGTAAGTCGCCAGGAACAGGAAGTGACTGTGTCTGTTCTATTTATAGACACTGTATATCTCACTATGACATCATCAGTCAGGTTGTATCTCATTGTGTATCTGACAAGCTCTGTGACCTCATCAGTCAGGTTGTATCTCCTTGTTTATATAACAAGCTCTGTGACCTCATCAGTCGGGTTGTATCTCCTTGTTTATATAACAAGCTCTGTGACCTCATCAGTCGGGTTGTATCTCGTGTATCTGGCAAGCTCTGTGACCTCATCAGTCGGGTTGTATGTCCTTGTTTATATAACAAGCTCTGTGACCTCATCAGTCAGGTTGTATCTCATTGTGTATCTGACAAGCTCTGTGACATCATCAGTCAGGTTGTCATGGCAATGCATTGTATCTTTGTATCATGGTGGGTGACGTTATTGATCCCATTATTCTTTTCCTCTTGCAGTGCTGCTGACGGCGATAAATTGCTATAGCGTGAAAGCGGCCACGCGGGTCCAGGACGCGTTTGCGGCGGCCAAGCTGTTGGCGCTGTGTCTGATCATCCTCCTGGGCTTCATCCAGCTGGGGAGAGGTAAGTCGCCATTACCCACGTTCCCGGGATCCGAAATTGGGATGCCCTGCTGTGTGAAACACCCGGGCCAATTAGCCAAACCGATCGGCATGGGTTTTGGTCCGCTTTAAGGGGTTGATCGTTAAAGGGATTTTCTTGCTCTCATTAGTTTCGGAGGAATTATCCCGCTAAGCGTCGGCTCCCTGTGCGGCATTACCGCCCCCCCCCCACTTCCCATCCCGCTGCGGCCAATCACGTGAGCCTAACGCCTCGACTGCATCAGCAAATCCCCCATAAGAGAGGATTAGCTCCCGGCTGTCTGCCAGCGCGCCCCACCAACCTTCATCCAATTACTTGCGTCTGGCCGGTTTCCTGGCGGCCAAAATCGCTCACTCTGATTGGTCGGCTGTGGATGAAGCGGCCTCATTAAAGTGGACCTGAACACACACGCCATCACTGAGCCTTACATTGGAGAGATACTCACCACCTACTAAAGGTCATTCAATGGTGAGTTTCCACCATGATTGCTAGGAAAAGGTGAGTATCTCTGTAATGCTGGGCTCACTGTGTGAGGTAGGTTTAGTGTGTTACTCATGGACCAGGGAATGCTGGGAGTTGTAGTGTCTCACTACTGGACAGGAAGGAGGGCGGCAACCTGTCTCCGTCTGCCCAGAGCTGATAAGTCTCCCTGTGATGTCTGGTCACCCTGCACAGGCCTGATAGGTCAACTGCCGCTATATAGTCACAGCTGCCGTCAGCTGATCCGATTCTAAGCTCCTCCCCCTTCTGTATCCTCCCTAATAGAGTGTAAGCTCTTCTACTCCTGTATCCTCCCTTATACCCTAATAGAGTGTAAGCTCTTCTCCTCCTGTATCCTCCCTTATACCCTAATAGAGTGTAAGCTCTTCTCCTCCTGTATCCTCCCTTATACCCTAATAGAGTGTAAGCTCTTCTCCTTCTGTATCCTCCCTTATACCCTAATAGAGTGTAAGCTCTTCTCCTTCTGTATCCTCCCTTATACCCTAATAGAGTGTAAGCTCTTCTCCTCCTGTATCCTCCCTTATACCCTAATAGAGTGTAACCTCTTCTCCTCCTGTATCCTCTCTTATACCCTAATAGAGTGTAAGCTCTTCTCCTTCTGTATCCTCCCTTATACCCTAATAGAGTGTAAGCTCTTCTCCTTCTGTATCCTCCCTTATACCCTAATAGAGTGTAAGCTCTTCTCCTCCTGTATCCTCCCTTATACTCTAATAGAGTGTAAGCTCTTCTCCTGTATCCTCCCTTATACCCTAATAGAGTGTAAGCTCTTCTCCTCCTGTATCCTCCCTTATACCCTAATAGAGTGTAAGCTCTTCTCCTCCTGTATCCCCCCTTATACCCTAATAGAGTGTAAGCTCTTCTCCTGTATCCTCCCTTATACCCTAATAGAGTGTAAGCTCTTCTCCTTCTGTATCCTCCCTTATACCCTAATAGAGTGTAAGCTCTTCTCCTCCTGTATCCTCCCTTATACCCTAATAGAGTGTAAGCTCTTCTCCTCCTGTATCCTCTCTTATACCCTAATAGAGTGTAAGCTCTTCTCCTCCTGTATCCTCTCTTATACCCTAATAGAGTGTAAGCTCTTCCCCTTCTGCATCCTCCCTTATACCCTAATAGAGTGTAAGCTCTTCTCCTCCTGTATCTTCCCTTATACCTTAATAGAGTGTAAGCTCTTCTCCTCCTGTATCCTCCCTTATACCCTAATAGAGTGTAAGCTCTTCTCCTCCTGTATCCTCCCTTATACCCTAATAGAGTGTAAGCTCTTCTCCTCCTGTATCCTCCCTTATACCCTAATAGAGTGTCAGCTCTTCTCCTCCTGTGGCAGTTTCTTCCTCGCTATCTCTCATGCTCCGCCCCCGGCGTTATCGGTGGTTAGTGACGATATGTCTGGCGCTGTAGTCAGACCTTGGCGCGTCTCCGCTTAGTCCAAGGCCGCTGCATATTTGTGACGCCGCGTCCCTCCTTATTATTCCCAGTATCTCAGATTTAAGTTTTTGCCCATAAACAGAACGTTCGTTTGATCGGACTCCAGCAGCCTATTGATCCCGTTTTTTCCTCTTTCGCAGGAGACGTCACCAGCCTGAACCCGGCGCACTCCTTCGACAACACCAGCCAGGATGTGGGCAAGTGGGTGCTGGCACTGTACAGCGGTCTCTTTGCATATGGCGGATGGTGAGTATCGGGGTGGGGGGGGGGTCGCCCCTAGTTACGGTTATCCCATGTATGAGGGTGAGGGTATTGCCCTGGTACTGGGTCCTGATATTACACAGACCATGAACAGTACGATGATAAATAAGATTGTGCTGATTTCCTCTTATTTCTCTGCAGGAATTACTTGAACTTTGTCACAGAGGAAATGATTGAGCCATACAAGTAAGTAGAGCGTCAGCTCTGTCGCCCCTTCACAGCGCGGGGGGGGGGGGCGTCTGCTACCTGTAAAGGTTCAGAAAAGTGGACCAAAATCCAGGATGCGCCGTGGAAGTGTGGAGAGGTGAGTTTGTTTTTTATTGGCAACCGGAGGGTTTCACACAAGGAATCGGGATGCCCGGGAGGAAACGGAACAAAACCCTGGAAAAGTTACTCTCCTGGGTTTTGTTCCGCTTTAAAGTGGACCGAAAACCAGTATATTCTAAGTATGTCACACACCCCGCTTCAAGATAATCATTACATGTGGGTAGTATGGTCTGAAGAGGGCGATTTGCAGAGATGATTGGAGGAAAGAAAGCCCCTCCCAGTCCATAAATACCTGGGACCTCCCACTCATCCAGTTTCCATCTCTGCAGACGGCGAGCAAGTCAGAAGATGATGGCTCCTCCTTGCACAGGGGGATTTCAGGTAGCCGGGTTTATTCCCGGCCCGCTTTTCTCTCTATTTCCACCCGGTTATGTTTTTTATAAGTCCCAATACACATGCCTCCCAGTCTAGGCTGTATCCCGGGTGAGGGTAGAATGGCACTTTTAGTGCTCTGGAGCCATGCTCCACCGTGAGACCCTATATAAGAGGGTAGGCGGTTATCCGGGCTGGTGACCCCGGTTTGGGATGCCCTGTCCCTTGGCCCCCCTTTCCTGATGCCCTTCTCCTGTGGTGGTGGGGATAAAATGTCGGGGGCCACCTTTTTTACCTCAGAGTTAGGATTTATTTATTGAGCATTGTTTCACTTTAACAGCGGCGCTTGCTGCTACTGGCGCCAGAGCTGAGGAGAACTTTTCTCCTCAGAAGTTGTAGTTGGGGGGTGGGGCCGGCTGTTGGCGCTGGCTTGTCCCCCTGGCTTTACTGTTTTTTGTTGCGGTGACTACCGCAATGGCCGCGGCGCGGTTATTTGCGCTGGCGGTTCCATTAATCTTGTGAGGGGAGATCTCCCCTCACGCGCTGGCCACAGTGGGCGGGGCCGGGCGATTGCGCGTCGCCGCGGCCCGCACCCATTACATCCCTGGGGTCTTTGTGGTTACCGGCGCCGCGGCTGCTGTTCTTGCCATGGCGCCGGTATATGTGTGCGCTATAGTGTTTTTCTGAGGTAATTTACCTCACACATTTTGCCATTAGGGGCGCAGACCCACTGCGGAGCCCGCTTTCCGCTCTGTAAGGGGGCGGAGCTACGCATATCGCGCGCTCACCGCTGGCCACGCCCACAGGCTCCTCTCTGCCTCTGTGAGCTGCGTGTGTGGTGGACGCCATTTACCTCACGCAGGAAGGCACAGTGAGTGGCCCTATATATATATATTTACTTATATGTAACCCTTTATATCCGGCAGTCTTTCAGGTAGAACGCCTTAGGTTTTAAGGGGTCTTCTTCCGGTCCTTGGGTCCCTGGGTTAAATTCCATGTTAAAATCCTCCCACTTGGGACAATTATAAGGGCATCCCGGGTTGCTTACTAGCGTAATTCCCTCGGTCATTGCGACTACATATAAGTTCACCGTATGGAGGCATCCCCAGATACCGGGCTCCCCTCGGGGCAATCCCGGAAGTCCATGGGCTGTGGGGTATCCCTAACAGGGGATGACGTATTTCTATGTATACTATGTGCACAGCAGACTATTACACGGCAGTCAGAACCCCAGACGTCTGGGTCAGCACCGCCGGCGTCATCCCCTTCCCACCCCGTCTTGGCCCGTGTCCCGTGTGACGTTGTCACGGGTGGGCAGTCGCAATCTGATGTGTGTGCTAGATTGACTAATATTGAAAAATGTATTTCTTCTGCGGTTGCCAAGAAGGCTCCAGCTAAGAGAAAGCATTTGTCACCGGTCCCACCGACATTTGAATATGACGATGAGGATCGCCTGGATTGGTCAGATTACTCCCCTCTGGAGGAAGGGGAGCTATTTGACGAATCGGATTATTCGGACGACCAGCTATTCGTTGGTGCGGACTCTGAGAAGGGGTCAGGGAGTTCTTTGGATACTCCTAACGTCCTTGCTCAGATGTTTGAGGTTCTGGCTATTTCTCCTCCAGAGGTTGCTCCTCATCAACAAGGGGAGTTTTATGAGGAATCCAAGCCGCGCTTGGAATTCCCTAATCAAAGGCATTTTGATAAGATTATTTCTAAGGAATGGGAGAGGCCGGCTCAGCTCCCAGGCATTCTTCAGAGTTGGGATAAAAGATATCCTTTCCCTTCGGACACGGTTAAGCGCTGGACGTCCCCCCCTGAGGTGGATGCACCAATTCTGGGGTTATCCAATTCAGCCGTTTTTGAATAACCCCGATTTGCTCTTCTCTTAAAGATGGAGGGGATAAACAAATTGGCCAGATGGCTTGTCATGGTTTCGCCAGTATTGGGGCAGCCATACGGCCCTTTTTTGCGCTTCATCTCTGCTGGTGGTGGCTACCAGGTCGGTGGTCAGAGACTTGTTGTCATCTTCCGGTTTGCACCCGGACAGTGACGAATTTCTGGGACTTAAACGTTGTGAGTTATTCTTGTCTTTCATGTTAGCCGCCTTGGAGAGCTTCTGCTCTGATGGTGACTATAAGGCGTTCAGTTTGGTTGCGCCAGTGGGCGGCCGACTTTGGGCCAAAAAAGTCGCTGACGTCTCTCCCATTCGTGGGGCTATGGCTTTTTGGAGAAAAATTGGATTCAGTAGCTAAGGGGGGTAAGTTACCTCAACGCAAGAAGCAACGACGTCCCTTTCGCGGGGCGGCTTCTTTCAATCATTCCTTTCGCGGATCCAGAGCAGGAAGAGGTTTCGCCTTCCCTTCCACTAGAGGAGATTCCTGGAATAGGGGCAGAGGACGTGCCCGCTCAGGATACAACTGGGGTTCATAACCCAAAACCTGCGAACAAGCCTGCTCAGCAATGAGGGGGCGCCCTCACCCGTGCGGGTGGGGGGACAGCTGCGACACTTCTCTCTGATCTGGATTCGGGAGGTTTCGGACAAACGGATCCGGGAAGTCGTGTCTTCCGGCTACAAGTTGGAGTTCGAGTCCCGTCCTCCTCCGCTTTTCTTCAGGTCTAGGGTGCCCCCGGACGCACCTGGCGCACAGGGGCTTCGGGAGGCGCTTTTCAAGTCTTCTGGAGATATAGGTCATCTCGCCAGTGCCCCTATCAGATCAGGGTCGGGGATTTTACTCAAATCTGTTCACGGTCCCCAAAAAGGATGGCTCTATCCGGCCCATCCTGGATCTGAAGATCCTCAACAGGTTTATCAGGCTGCGAAAATTTCGCATGGAATCGCGTCGTTCAGCTATCCGCGCTCTCCGTCAGGGGGACTTCATGACGTCCATAGACGTCAAGGACGCTTTCCTCCATGTTCCGATTTTTTCCCGCGCACCAGAGATTCCTCGGGTTTGTGGTGGAAGATCGGCACTTTCAGTTTGTAGCTCTTCCTTTTGGTCTCACCACAGCTCCAAGGGTTTTTCACCAAGGTGCTCGCTGGGGTGATGGCTCTTCTTAGAGCGCAGGGAATTCGCATAGTGCCATATCTGGACGATCTCCTCATCATGGCATCCTCATTCAGCCAAGCGGAATTGGACACCAGGACGGTAATATCCACTCTGGAGAGGTTCTGCTGGGTGATCAACTATCCCAAGTCCTCCTTTTACCCGTCCAGGATAGTATCCTTTCTGGGAATGTCTCTGGATACAGATCAGGCCAGAGTGTTCCTTCTTCAATCCAAGGTTCTTTTGATTCAGGAATTGATTCGGTCGCTCATGTCCATTCCTTGTCCGACCATTCGACTAGGAATGAGACTGGTGGGGTTGATGGTGGCCTCCTTCGAGGCAGTCCCCTTTGCCCAGTTTCACACGAGGACGCTACAACTCCATCTATTGTCTGTCTGGGACAGATCTCCTCTGTCGCTGGATCAATTCTTTCTGATGTCTCGCCGACCACTCAGGTGGTGGCTGAACTCAACCAATCTGTTGAAGGGCAGGTCTTTTCAGACTCCTCGTTGGGAGGTGGTCACCACGGATGCCAGCCTCTCAGGATGGGGGGGCTTCTGGAATGATCTGCAATTTCAGGGGTTGTGGGGACCCCTGGAAGCCCACGAGCCTATCAACATTCTGGAATTGAGAGCCATCAGAATGGTTCTTTTTCGTCTGACTCATCTCCTGCAGGGCTTGCCGGTCCAGGTTCGGTCGGACAATCGGACGGCGGTTGCCTACATCAATCACCAGGGAGGGACTCGCAGCAGGAGTGCCCTCAGGGAAGTGTCATTGATTCTGGACTGGGCGGAGAGCCACGTCCCGTGCATCTCGGCAGTTCACATTCCGGGAGTAGAGAACTCGGAGGCGGACTCTCTGAATAGGTGGTCAGCCCGCAAGGGGGAGTGGCCTCAGTCCCAAGGTGTTTCGTTCCATTTGTCTCAGGTGGGGTTCACCGATGGTGGACCTCTTTGCCTCCCGTCACAATCACAAACTTCTGGCATCTGTGTCTCTGGCGAAGGATCCGCTAGCCTTCGCGACGGACGCCGTGTCCCTGAACTGGAGGGATCTGGGGTTTCTGTATCTGTTCCCTCCGTTTCCCATGGTAGCCAGAGTAGTGCGCAAGCTGGCTCTGGAAGGAGCGTCAGCAATTCTGGCGGCTCCAAGGTGGCCAAGACAGGTTTGGTTCGCAGACGTGGTAAGGTTAGCAGAAGATCAGTTCGTTCTGCCCCTGCTGCCGGATCTGCACACACAGGGTCATCTACGTTGCCCCAATTTACCAACGCTGGCTTTGACGGCGTGGCTGTGGAAACCTCCATCTTGAAGGAGGAAGGTCTTTAGGAAGAGGTTTTCTTCTTCCGTTTACTATAGGACTTGGAGGTCTTATATTGATTGGTGTGAGACTAGGGCTTTCCCTTGCAGGGAATTCTCTATTTCTAGAAACCTGGAGTTCCTGCAACATGGTTTGGATCTAGGGCTCCAACTTAATACTCTGAAGGGGCAGGTGTCTGCCCTGGCGGTGTTTTTCCAAAGATCTTTTGCGCTTCATCCGCTGGTTAAGACCTTTTTCCAGGGGGTTACGCACGTGCGGCCCCCTAGGAAGGCTCTGATTCCGGTTTGGGATTTGAATTTGGTTCTTTCTGCTCTTCAGGGTCCTCCCTTTGAGCCCTTGCATGATATTGCCTTGTCTTCCCTTACTCAGAAGGTGGCCTTTTTGGTAGCTATCACTTCTGTTCGGCGTGTTTCTAAGTTGGCGGCTCTGTCCATTCAGGTCCCGTATTTTGAAAGACATCAGGACAAGGTGGTTTCTGCCTTTTCACTTAAACCAAGACATTGTTTTGCCCTCTCTGTGTCCTAATCCCAGTAACGAAAAGGAGAGGGTCCTGCATTCCCTGGATGTGGTTCGAGTTGTGAAGTACTATTTGGTGGTAACGTCTGCCTTTCGTAAGACTGATGCCTTCTTTGTGGTACCCTCTGGGCCCAAGAAAGGTTTTGGCGCCCGCTAAGTCTTCCATCAGTAAGTGGATTCGTCAGGCCATTGTCGGGGCCTTTTCTGCTAAGGGGAGAAATCCTCCCCTTCGTGTTACAGCTCATTCTACTCGTGCGGTTGGGGCCTCCTGGGCTTTTCAGCACCAGGCCTCTGTTGAGCAAGTTTGCAAGGCCGCTACCTGGTCTTCTGTTCACACTTTTTCAAAGTTTGTACAAGGGTGATGTTTGGGCCTCAGCGGATGCTGTTTTTGGCCACAAAGTT
This sequence comes from Gastrophryne carolinensis, assembly GCA_027917425.1. Taxonomy (NCBI): domain Eukaryota; kingdom Metazoa; phylum Chordata; class Amphibia; order Anura; family Microhylidae; genus Gastrophryne; species Gastrophryne carolinensis. The sequence continues at coordinate 3,379,253 of CM051241.1, forward strand.
CTGCAGGCTGCAGTAGTTTAAGTTGTGCTTTATGCCTTGTTTTGGATCCCCACCCTTTATGGACACTGCTTTTGGATGTCCCACATGTAATGATTATCTTGAAGCGGGGTGTGTGACATACTTAGAATAATACCATTTTGTGAATACTCACCTTGTAAAATGGGTATTATAAGTATGTCACACACCCCGCTTCAACCCGCCCTTTTGTATTCTGGATCCATCGTTTTGTGAACCTTGCGTTGTTATGACTAATATTTGGCTCTTCCTGGTCCCTTACCTTACTGCTTTCTTTATACTGGGTAATCAGTGGGAGGTCCCAGGTATTTATGGACTGGGAGGGGCTTTCTTTCCTCCAATCATCTCTGCAAATCACCCTCTTCAGACCATACTACCCACATGTAATGATTATCTTGAAGCGGGGTGTGTGACATACTTACAATACCCATTTTACAAGGTGAGTATTCACAAAATGGTATTTTTGACTAACCTGGGTTTTGGTTCCCAATCGTGCGTGCCCCCCTGTATTAATTCCTCTAGATCGCGAGCGCAACTCACCTCACCTTTTCCCGGTCTTATGGCGCATGCACGTCCGCTCGTCCAATCAGCGCGCTCGGAGCAGCTGACATCACGTCGTCGCTCGAGCGCGCTGGCGGCTGCATCCCCCGCTTTCCTCTAACAGGAAGCGTGCCTGTGCCGTGCGGCCATTCACAAATGCCACCCTACTAGAGGGATAGCAGGGAAGCGGCTCGCACATGCGCCGTTGGACTGGGAAGCAAGGTAAGTGTATGGGGCGACCTGGGGGGTGTGTCACACAGCAGGGCATCCCGATTCTGGATTCCCGGGGGGAAGGGAATCCGAGGGGGTCGCGCTCCCATGTTTGCATGATTGTACTCAAGCAATTCTATGCAGAGGATGCCTCCTGGTTGGTGCTGCCAGTGGGCCGGTCGCAATGACTGGCAATCTTAACATACGCCAATCGTCAATCTCCAAATTGCCAGGTGGGTGTGGCCTCCATTAAGCCAAATGCGTTGGGGGGTGGGTGGATGCTTCAAATGTGTTTAGTGCTGCTTTAATCCCAAGCTCCTCCCCCTCCTCCATGTCTGCAGGAACCTGCCTCGCGCCATCATCATCTCGCTGCCCATCGTGACCCTGGTCTATGTCCTCACCAACCTGGCCTACTTCACCACGCTGACCCCGGAACAGATGCTGACCTCCGAGGCGGTGGCCGTGGTAAGTCCTCGTGTATTTTAGGGCAATAGATTATCTCCGGGTGGCATCCCCCCGGCCCCCTATATGTGACTAATGACACCACTGGAGTGGATGGAAATAGAGGCTTTTGTGTTGCCTTCTTGTCCCTCTCCTCCAGTGATGTCATTAGTCACATGGGTGTGTAGATTCCACGCAGGGGTGAACTTACCTTCTCTGCTGCCTGTGGCGACCTCCTGGGGTATTAAACAAAAAAAAAAACCTACCTGCCCCAGCAGGCCAGCATTAACCTTCTACAGATACCATCCGGGCCTGGAGACTTACACCCACTGGGTGAATTGGGACCCGGGTGCCAGTAATGATGATTGGACCCCGGGTCCTGCTGCTATCAGAGATGGGGTGAGATCTCGCTGCGGCCCAAATTCTAACCCTTTCACTGGTCACCAACCTCAGAAGGGCCGTGAAGTGGCTCTAACCCCTCCCCCGCTACATAGACTTCTATGGAGGGTTGGGGCCCCTTTTATATTGGTGTATGGATTGGACTCCCTCCCCTCACCTAACATTCTCGCCTCTTCCTGCAGGATTTCGGGAATTACCACCTGGGCGTCATGGCCTGGATCATCCCGGTGTTTGTCGGGCTCTCCTGCTTCGGGTCGGTGAACGGGTCGCTCTTCACATCCTCCAGGTAAGTCCCACTTCCTCTCTCTCAGGTATCTGGTGACCACAGCACTGAGAGGTTAAAAATGGGGCAAATAGTCACTTTCTCCAGGCGTCCTGGCTGGCTACTCACTTCCTCTCGCTAAACAGGAAACGCAAACCTATAGGAAGTATTAAAGCCCCGCCCCTTCCCCTCAGCCCTCAGTGTTTCTGTGTTTCCTCCCAGGAAACCGATGTGGATTGGGGGTCCGGATCCCTATGGTGGCCATGTGTTGTATATTATATTATATTCATTCATATATATTATATTTTATATATGAATGAATATAATATATAAATGAATGAATAGAATATATATGAAAGAATGTATATGAAAGAGAGAATAGAATGTATATGAAAGAGAGAATAGAATATATATGAAAGAATGAAATGAAAGAATGACTAGAATATATATGAAAGAATGACTAGAATATATATGAAAGAATGAATAGAATATATATGAAAGAATGTATATGAAAGAAGGAATAGAATATATATGAAAGAATGTATATGAAAGAGAGAATAGAATGTATATGAAAGAATGAATAGAATATATATGAAAGAATGAATAGAATATATATGAAAGAATGAATAGAATATATATGAAAGAATGAATAGAATATATATGAAAGAATGTATATGAAAGAATGAATAGAATATATATGAAAGAATGTATATGAAAGAATGAATAGAATATATATGAAAGAATGTATATGAAAGAGAGAATAGAATATATATGAAAGAATATATATGAAAGAATGTATATGAAAGAATGAATAGAATATATATGAAAGAATGTATATGAAAGAATGAATAGAATATATATGAAAGAATGAATAGAATATATATGAAAGAATATATATGAAAGAATGTATATGAAAGAATGAATAGAATATATATGAAAGAATGAATATGAAAGAATGAATAGAATATATATGAAAGAATGTATATGAAAGAGAGAATAGAATGTATATGAAAGAGAGAATAGAATGTATATGAAAGAATGAATAGAATGTATATGAAAGAATGAATAGAATGTATATGAAAGAATGAATAGAATGTATATGAAAGAATGAATAGAATGTATATGAAAGAATGAATAGAATGTATATGAAAGAATGTATATGAAAGAGAGAATAGAATGTATATGAAAGAATGAATAGAATGTATATGAAAGAATGAATAGAATGTATATGAAAGAATGAATAGAATATATATGAAAGAATGAATAGAATATATATGAAAGAATGTATATGAAAGAGAGAATAGAATGTATATGAAAGAGAGAATAGAATGTATATGAAAGAGAGAATAGAATGTATATGAAAGAATGTATATGAAAGAGAGAATAGAATGTATATGAAAGAGAGAATAGAATGTATATGAAAGAATGTATTGAATGAATTGAAAGAATAGAATGTATATGAAAGAATGTATAGAATGTATATGAAAGAATGAATGGAATATAATTTTATATTAGATGGAACACATGGGCACCAGAGGGATCTGCCCGCCATCGACTCTCAATCCACGAATGATGTATAATTTATAATTTATTACAGAGCCTCAGCTTGATGGCGTAAGCACTGTAGGTTACTTCTTTACCCCTATGGGGGGGGGCAACATTTTGGGCAGACCTTTCCTGCACGCCCCCCCCCCCCCTATAATCTAATGTAACGTATGGAAAAGATACCGATCCTTCACCCTGTACATACAGATTGCCCACGTTAACAAATCTTCCTACCTGCATCTACTGCCTCTTCTGAGCCTTTTAACATAAATCCCAGAATGCAGAGCGGCACAGTCAGAGGATGCTTCCTGTCTGCAGGCAGCCCAAGACTCCATGGGCCGCCACCTTTATGTTGAAATTGGGACGCACCTGTAAAGCTGAGTGCAAATCCTGTTTTTTTTTCTTTTATTTACTTTTATTATTTCTGAGCTTTAGGTCCTCTTTAGCCGGAGGCAGTTTGACATGCAGTTTGTTTTCCCCCGCAGGCTTTTCTTTGTCGGAGCCCGAGAAGGTCACTTACCCTCCCTGCTGGCCATGATCCACCCCCGGCTGCTGACGCCCATGCCGTCCCTCATATTCACGGTGAGACTCTGCCGACCTCTGCTGTATGTTGGAAACCCTCCAACCCCAAAATACTCACCTGGTCCTGGTGTTCTTCTGCTCCTATGGCACATGTACAGACTTCCAGTACCCCTAATGTGTGCTTGTGTCTGATTGGCTGGGAGCAGGCTTACCTGAGGGCCTGTGCGGTTGGCTGGCTGAGGGCTTGTGCGGTTGGTTGGCTGAGGGCCTGTGCGGTTGGTTGGCTGAGGGCCTGTGCGGTTGGTTGGCTGAGGGCCTGTGCGGTTGGTTGGCTGAGGGCCTGTGCGGTTGGCTGGCTGAGGGCCTGTGCGGTTGGTTGGCTGAGGGCCTGTGCGGTTGGTTGGCTGAGGGCCTGTGCGGTTGGTTGGCTGAGGGCCTGTGCGGTTGGTTGGCTGAGGGCCTGTGCGGTTGGTTGGCTGAGGGCCTGTGCGGTTGGTTGGCTGAGGGCCTGTGCGGTTGGTTGGCTGAGGGCCTGTGCGGTTGGCTGGCTGAGAGCCTGTGCGGTTGGCTGGCTGAGAGCCTGTGCGGTTGGCTGGCTGAGGGCCTGTGCGGCTGGTTGGCTGAGGGCCTGTGCGGTTGGCTGAGGGCCTGTGCGGTTGGCTGGCTGAGGGCCTGTGCGGTTGGCTGGCTGAGGGCCTGTGCGGTTGGTTGGCTGAGGGCCTGTGCGGTTGGTTGGCTGAGGGCCTGTGCGGTTGGTTGGCTGAGGGCCTGTGCGGTTGGTTGGCTGAGGGCCTGTGCGGTTGGTTGGCTGAGGGCCTGTGCGGTTGGTTGGCTGAGGGCCTGTGCGGTTGGTTGGCTGAGGGCCTGTGCGGTTGGCTGGCTGAGAGCCTGTGCGGTTGGCTGGCTGAGGGCCTGTGCGGTTGGTTGGCTGAGGGCCTGTGCGGTTGGTTGGCTGAGGGCCTGTGCGGTTGGTTGGCTGAGGGCCTGTGCGGTTGGCTGGCTGAGGGCCTGTGCGGTTGGTTGGCTGAGGGCCTGTGCGGTTGGTTGGCTGAGGGCCTGTGCGGTTGGTTGGCTGAGGGCCTGTGCGGTTGGCTGGCTGAGGGCCTGTGCGGCTGAGGGCCTGTGCGGTTGGCTGGCTGAGGGCCTGTGCGGTTGGTTGGCTGAGGGCCTGTGCGGTTGGCTGGCTGAGAGCCTGTGCGGTTGGCTGGCTGAGAGCCTGTGCGGTTGGCTGGCTGAGGGCCTGTGCGGTTGGTTGGCTGAGGGCCTGTGCGGTTGGTTGGCTGAGGGCCTGTGCGGTTGGTTGGCTGGCTGAGGGCCTGTGCGGTTGGTTGGCTGGCTGAGGGCCTGTGCGGTTGGTTGGCTGAGGGCTTGTGCGGTTGGTTGGCTGAGGGCCTGTGCGGTTGGTTGGCTGAGGGCCTGTGCGGTTGGCTGGCTGGCTGAGGGCCTGTGCGGTTGGTTGGCTGAGGGCCTGTGCGGTTGGTTGGCTGAGGGCCTGTGCGGTTGGCTGGCTGAGAGCCTGTGCGGTTGGCTGGCTGAGGGCCTGTGCGGTTGGCTGGCTGAGGGCCTGTGCGGTTGGCTGGCTGAGAGCCTGTGCGGCTGGTTGGCTGAGGGCCTGTGCGGTTGGTTGGCTGAGGGCCTGTGCGTGTGCGGTTGGCTGAGGGCCTGTGCGTGTGCGGTTGGCTGAGGGCCTGTACGGTTGGTTGGCTGAGGGCCTGTGCGGTTGGCTGGCTGAGGGCCTGTGCGGTTGGCTGAGGGCCTGTGCGGTTGGCTGGCTGAGGGCCTGTGCGGTTGGTTGGCTGAGGGCCTGTGCGGTTGGCTGAGGGCCTGTGCGGTTGGCTGGCTGAGGGCCTGTGCGGTTGGTTGGCTGAGGGCCTGTGCGGTTGGCTGGCTGAGGGCCTGTGCGGTTGGTTGGCTGAGGGCCTGTGCGGTTGGTTGGCTGAGGGCCTGTGCGGTTGGTTGGCTGAGGGCCTGTGCGGTTGGTTGGCTGAGGGCCCTGTGCGGTTGGTTGGCTGAGGGCCCTGTGCGGTTGGTTGGCTGAGGGCCTGTGCGGTTGGTTGGCTGAGGGCCTGTGCGGTTGGTTGGCTGAGGGCCTGTGCGGTTGGTTGGCTGAGGGCCTGTGCGGTTGGTTGGCTGAGGGCCTGTGCGGTTGGTTGGCTGAGGGCCTGTGCGGTTGGCTGGCTGAGGGCCTGTGCGGTTGGCTGGCTGAGGGCCTGTGCGGTTGGCTGGCTGAGGGCCTGTGCGGTTGGCTGGCTGAGAGCCTGTGCGGCTGGTTGGCTGAGGGCCTGTGCGGTTGGTTGGCTGAGGGCCTGTGCGTGTGCGGTTGGCTGAGGGCCTGTGCGGTTGGTTGGCTGAGGGCCTGTGCGGTTGGCTGAGGGCCTGTGCGGTTGGTTGGCTGAGGGCCTGTGCGGTTGGCTGAGGGCCTGTGCGGTTGGCTGGCTGAGGGCCTGTGCGGTTGGCTGGCTGAGGGCCTGTGCGGTTGGTTGGCTGAGGGCCTGTGCGGTTGGCTGAGGGCCTGTGCGGTTGGCTGAGGGCCTGTGCGGTTGGTTGGCTGAGGGCCCTGTGCGGTTGGTTGGCTGAGGGCCCTGTGCGGTTGGTTGGCTGAGGGCCTGTGCGGTTGGTTGGCTGAGGGCCTGTGCGGTTGGTTGGCTGAGGGCCTGTGCGGTTGGTTGGCTGAGGGCCTGTGCGGTTGGTTGGCTGAGGGCCTGTGCGGTTGGTTGGCTGAGGGCCTGTGCGGTTGGCTGGCTGAGGGCCTGTGCGGTTGGCTGGCTGAGGGCCTGTGCGGTTGGCTGGCTGAGGGCCTGTGCGGTTGGCTGGCTGAGAGCCTGTGCGGCTGGTTGGCTGAGGGCCTGTGCGGTTGGTTGGCTGAGGGCCTGTGCGTGTGCGGTTGGCTGAGGGCCTGTGCGGTTGGTTGGCTGAGGGCCTGTGCGGTTGGCTGAGGGCCTGTGCGGTTGGTTGGCTGAGGGCCTGTGCGGTTGGCTGAGGGCCTGTGCGGTTGGCTGGCTGAGGGCCTGTGCGGTTGGCTGGCTGAGGGCCTGTGCGGTTGGTTGGCTGAGGGCCTGTGCGGTTGGTTGGCTGAGGGCCTGTGCGGTTGGCTGGCTGAGGGCCTGTGCGGTTGGTTGGCTGAGGGCCTGTGCGGTTGGCTGGCTGAGGGCCTGTGCGGTTGGCTGAGGGCCTGTGCGGTTGGTTGGCTGAGGGCCTGTGCGGTTGGTTGGCTGAGGGCCTGTGCGGTTGGCTGGCTGAGGGCCTGTGCGGTTGGTTGGCTGAGGGCCTGTGCGGTTGGCTGGCTGAGGGCCTGTGCGGTTGGCTGAGGGCCTGTGCGGTTGGTTGGCTGAGGGCCTGTGCGGTTGGTTGGCTGAGGGCCTGTGCGGTTGGTTGGCTGAGGGCCTGTGCGGTTGGCTGGCTGAGGGCCTGTGCGGTTGGTTGGCTGAGGGCCTGTGCGGTTGGCTGGCTGAGGGCCTGTGCGGTTGGCTGGCTGAGGGCCTGTGCGGTTGGCTGAGGGCCTGTGCGGTTGGTTGGCTGAGGGCCTGTGCGGTTGGCTGGCTGAGGGCCTGTGCGGTTGGTTGGCTGAGGGCCTGTGCGGTTGGCTGGCTGAGGGCCTGTGCGGTTGGCTGGCTGAGGGCCCGTGCGGTTGGCTGGCTGAGGGCCCGTGCGGTTGGCTGGCTGAGGGCCTGTGCGGTTGGCTGAGGGCCTGTGCGGTTGGCTGGCTGAGGGCCTGTGCGGTTGGCTGAGGGCCTGTGCGGTTGGCTGGCTGAGGGCCTGTGCGGTTGGCTGGCTGAGGGCCTGTGCGGTTGGCTGGCTGAGGGCCTGTGCGGTTGGCTGGCTGAGGGCCTGTGCGGTTGGCTGGCTGAGGGCCTGTGCGGTTGGTTGGCTGGCTGAGGGCCTGTGCGGTTGGCTGGCTGAGGGCCTGTGCGGTTGGCTGAGGGCCTGTGCATGTGCCCCCAGAGCGGGCCAGCCCTGGACTCCCTATAAGACTCCAGTACTGGCTGCTTTTTAATCAGAGTACCTGCTGTTGGGGGAATAAAATCCCTGGGATCCCCAGCTTCTCTTTAGTTGTGCCATTGGCCGGCTATACAGATAGGCTGAATGTGCCCAATGTTAAAGGGAAGCCGGGGATGCACGTGCTGCGGGAGTGTTGGAGGAGGTAAGCAAGCTGGTGTCGCACATGTGTATCCCAAAGCAGGCCAGCCCTGGAGTCCCTATAAGACTCCAGTACCGCCTGCTGTTGTAAAAAAAAATCCCCAGGATCCCCAGCTTCCCTTTAGTTGAGCCATTGGCCAGTCAAGTTAAAGGGAAGCCGAGGATGCGGCTGGGTGAGCGATGGCTCATTGCCGCAGGTAGTCGGGTACGACCCATAGAGAGTTTGTCCGCTTTAATAGTAATATTAGCGCTTATTGCCCTGTAGAGCTTAACCCTTTCCTTCCTCTGTTGCCTTTGCTCTCTGGACGCCATGGCGTCCTGCTGTTACCTCTTCCCTCCAGTAGGGGGTATTTACTAACGCCCCCGGTGTGTGTGCTCGCCCCCGCAGTGCATGATGACGCTCCTCTACGCCTTCTCCAACGACATCTTCTCCGTCATCAACTTCTTCAGCTTCTTCAACTGGCTGTGTGTGGCCCTGGCCATCATCGGCATGATGTGGCTGCGCTACAAGAGGCCCGAGCTGGAGCGGCCCATCAAGGTAAGTCCACTTTATATCTACTGTCTGTTTATAGAGTAAGGTAAGTCCCGGGAGCCCGCTTTTAATCTGTCTGTCTATAGAGTGTCAGGGGGCGGGAGCCCGCTTTAAATCCACTGTCTGTCTATAGAGTGTCGGGGGGCGGGAGCCCGCTTTTAATCCACTGTCTGTCTATAGAGTGTCGGGGGGTGGGAGCCCGCTTTTAATCCAATGTCTGTCTATAGAGTGTCGGGGGGCGGGAGCCCGCTTTTAATCCAATGTCTGTCTATAGAGTGTCGGGGGGGGGAGCCCGCTTTAAATCCACTGTCTGTCTATAGAGTGTCGGGGGGGGGGCGGGAGCCCGCTTTTAATCCAATGTCTGTCTATAGAGTGTCGGGGGCGGGAGCCCGCTTTTAATCCAATGTCTGTCTATAGAGTGTCGGGGGGGGGGCGGGAGCCCGCTTTTAATCCAATGTCTGTCTATAGAGTGTCGGGGGCGGGAGCCCGCTTTTAATCCAATGTCTGTCTATAGAGTGTCGGGGGACGGGAGCCCGCTTTAAATCCACTGTCTGTCTATAGAGTGTCGGGGGGCTGGAGCCCGCTTTTAATCTGTCTGTCTATAGAGTGTCGGGGGGCGGGAGCCCGCTTTAAATCCACTGTCTGTCTATAGAGTGTCGGGGGGCGGGAGCCCGCTTTTAATCCACTGTCTGTCTATAGAGTGTCGGGGGGGGGGGGGCGGGAGCCCGCTTTTAATCCACTGTCTGTCTATAGAGTGTCGGGGGGCGGGAGCCCGCTTTAAATCCAATGTCTGTCTATAGAGTGTCGGGGGGCGGGATCCCGCTTTTAATCCACTGTCTGTCTATAGAGTGTCGGGGGCGGGAGCCCGCTTTTAATCCACTGTCTGTCTATAGAGTGTCAGGGGGCGGGAGCCCGCTTTTAATCCACTGTCTGTCTATAGAGTGTCAGGGGGCGGGAGCCCGCTTTTAATCCAATGTCTGTCTATAGAGTGTCGGGGGGCGGGAGCCCGCTTTAAATCCACTGTCTGTCTATAGTGTGTCGGGGGGCGGGAGCCCGCTTTTAATCCAATGTCTGTCTATAGAGTGTCGGGGGGCGGGAGCCCGCTTTAAATCCACTATCTGTCTATAGAGTGTCGGGGGCGGGAGCCCGCTTTTAATCCAATGTCTGTCTATAGAGTGTCAGGGGGCGGGAGCCCGCTTTTAATCCAATGTCTGTCTATAGAGTGTCGGGGGGCGGGAGCCCGCTTTTAATCCAATGTCTGTCTATAGAGTGTCAGGGGGCGGGAGCCCGCTTTTAATCCACTGTCTGTCTATAGAGTGTCAGGGGGCGGGAGCCCGCTTTTAATCCAATGTCTGTCTATAGAGTGTCAGGGGGCGGGAGCCCGCTTTTAATCCACTGTCTGTCTATAGAGTGTCGGGGGGCGGGAGCCCGCTTTTAATCCAATGTCTGTCTATAGAGTGTCGGGGGGGGGGGGGCGGGAGCCCGCTTTTAATCCATTGTCTGTCTATAGAGTGTCGGGGGCGGGAGCCCGCTTTTAATCCAATGTCTGTCTATAGAGTGTCAGGGGGCGGGAGCCCGCTTTTAATCCAATGTCTGTCTATAGAGTGTCGGGGGGCGGGAGCCCGCTTTTAATCCACTGTCTGTCTATAGAGTGTCGGGGGCGGGAGCCCGCTTTTAATCCACTGTCTGTCTATAGAGTGTCGGGGGGCGGGAGCCCGCTTTTAATCCAATGTCTGTCTATAGAGTGTCAGGGGGCGGGAGCCCGCTTTTAATCCAATGTCTGTCTATAGAGTGTCGGGGGCGGGAGCCCGCTTTAAATCCACTGTCTGTCTATAGAGTGTCGGGGGCGGGAGCCCGCTTTTAATCCAATGTCTGTCTATAGAGTGTCGGGGGGGCGGGAGCCCGCTTTAAATCCAATGTCTGTCTATAGAGTGTCGGGGGGCGGGAGCCCGCTTTAAATCCAATGTCTGTCTATAGAGTGTCAGGGGGCGGGAGCCCGCTTTTAATCCAATGTCTGTCTATAGAGTGTCGGGGGCGGGAGCCCGCTTTAAATCCACTGTCTGTCTATAGAGTGTCGGGGGCGGGAGCCCGCTTTTAATCCACTGTCTGTCTATAGAGTGTCAGGGGGTGGGAGCCCGCTTTTAATCCAATGTCTGTCTATAGAGTGTCGGGGGGCGGGAGCCCGCTTTTAATCCAATGTCTGTCTATAGAGTGTCGGGGGCGGGAGCCCGCTTTTAATCCACTGTCTGTCTATAGAGTGTCGGGGGGCTGGAGCCCGCTTTTAATCCACTGTCTGTCTATAGAGTGTCGGGGGGCGGGAGCCCGCTTTTAATCCAATGTCTGTCTATAGAGTGTCGGGGGGCTGGAGCCCGCTTTTAATCCACTGTCTGTCTATAGAGTGTCGGGGGGCGGGAGCCCGCTTTTAATCCAATGTCTGTCTATAGAGTGTCGGGGGCGGGAGCCCGCTTTTAATCCACTGTCTGTCTATAGAGTGTCGGGGGGGGGGCGGGAGCCCGCTTTTAATCCAATGTCTGTCTATAGAGTGTCGGGGGGCGGGAGCCCGCTTTTAATCCACTGTCTGTCTATAGAGTGTCGGGGGCGGGAGCCCGCTTTTAATCCAATGTCTGTCTATAGAGTGTCGGGGGGGCGGGAGCCCGCTTTATATCCACTGTCTGTCTATAGAGTGTCGGGGGGCGGGAGCCCGCTTTTAATCCACTGTCTGTCTATAGAGTGTCGGGGGGCGGGAGCCCGCTTTTAATCCACTGTCTGTCTATAGAGTGTCAGGGGGCGGGAGCCCGCTTTTAATCCAATGTCTGTCTATAGAGTGTCGGGGGGCGGGAGCCCGCTTTTAATCCACTGTCTGTCTATAGAGTGTCAGGGGGCGGGAGCCCGCTTTTAATCCAATGTCTGTCTATAGAGTGTCGGGGGCGGGAGCCCGCTTTTAATCCACTGTCTGTCTATAGAGTGTCGGGGGGCGGAAGCCCGCTTTTAATCCACTGTCTGTCTATAGTGTGTCAGGGGGCGGGAGCCCGCTTTTAATCCACTGTCTGTCTATAGTGTGTCGGGGGGCGGGAGCCCGCTTTTAATCCAATGTCTGTCTATAGAGTGTCGGGGGGCGGGAGCCCGCTTTTAATCCACTGTCTGTCTATAGTGTGTCGGGGGGCGGGAGCCCGCTTTTAATCCAATGTCTGTCTATAGAGTGTCGGGGGACGGGAGCCCGCTTTTAATCCAATGTCTGTCTATAGAGTGTCGGGGGCGGGAGCCCGCTTTAAATCCACTGTCTGTCTATAGAGTGTCAGGGGGCGGGAGCCCGCTTTTAATCCAATGTCTGTCTATAGAGTGTCGGGGGCGGGAGCCCGCTTTAAATCCACTGTCTGTCTATAGAGTGTCGGGGGGCGGGAGCCCGCTTTTAATCCAATGTCTGTCTATAGAGTGTCGGGGGGCGGGAGCCCGCTTTAAATCCAATGTCTGTCTATAGAGTGTCGGGGGGCGGGAGCCCGCTTTATATCCACTGTCTGTCTATAGAGTGTCGGGGGGGGGAGCCCGCTTTTAATCCAATGTCTGTCTATAGAGTGTCGGGGGGGGGGAGCCCGCTTTATATCCACTGTCTGTCTATAGAGTGTCGGGGGCGGGAGCCCGCTTTAAATCCACTGTCTGTCTATAGAGTGTCGGGGGGCGGGAGCCCGCTTTTAATCCAATGTCTGTCTATAGAGTGTCGGGGGGGGGAGCCCGCTTTATATCCACTGTCTGTCTATAGAGTGTCGGGGGCGGGAGCCCGCTTTAAATCCACTGTCTGTCTATAGAGTGTCGGGGGGCGGGAGCCCGCTTTTAATCCAATGTCTGTCTATAGAGTGTCGGGGGCGGGAGCCCGCTTTAAATCCACTGTCTGTCTATAGAGTGTCGGGGGGCGGGAGCCCGCTTTTAATCCAATGTCTGTCTATAGAGTGTCGGGGGGCGGGAGCCCGCTTTAAATCCACTGTCTGTCTATAGAGTGTCGGGGGGCGGGAGCCCGCTTTTAATCCAATGTCTGTCTATAGAGTGTCGGGGGCGGGAGCCCGCTTTAAATCCACTGTCTGTCTATAGAGTGTCGGGGGGCGGGAGCCCGCTTTATATCCACTGTCTGTCTATAGAGTGTCGGGGGGGCGGGAGCCCGCTTTAAATCCACTGTCTGTCTATAGAGTGTCGGGGGGGGGGGCGGGAGCCCGCTTTTAATCCACTGTCTGTCTATAGAGTGTCAGGGGGCGGGAGCCCGCTTTTAATCCAATGTCTGTCTATAGAGTGTCGGGGGCGGGAGCCCGCTTTATATCCACTGTCTGTCTATACAGTGTCGGGGGGCGGGAGCCCGCTTTAAATCCACTGTCTGTCTATAGAGTGTCGGGGGGCGGGAGCCCGCTTTATATCCACTGTCTGTCTATAGAGTGTCGGGGGGGGAGCCCGCTTTAAATCCACTGTCTGTCTATAGAGTGTCGGGGGGCGGGAGCCCGCTTTAAATCCACTGTCTGTCTATAGAGTGTCGGGGGGCGGGAGCCCGCTTTAAATCCACTGTCTGTCTATAGAGTGTCGGGGGGCGGGAGCCCGCTTTTAATCCACTGTCTGTCTATAGAGTGTCGGGGGGGGGGGGGCGGGAGCCCGCTTTAAATCCACTGTCTGTCTATAGAGTGTCGGGGGCGGGAGCCCGCTTTTAATCCAATGTCTGTCTATAGAGTGTCAGGGGGTGGGAGCCCGCTTTAAATCCACTGTCTGTCTATAGAGTGTCGGGGGCGGGAGCCCGCTTTAAATCCACTGTCTGTCTATAGAGTGTCGGGGGGCGGGGAGCCCGCTTTTAATCCACTGTCTGTCTATAGAGTGTCGGGGGGGGGGGCGGGAGCCCGCTTTTAATCCAATGTCTGTCTATAGAGTGTCGGGGGCGGGAGCCCGCTTTAAATCCACTGTCTGTCTATAGAGTGTCGGGGGGCGGGAGCCCGCTTTTAATCCACTGTCTGTCTATAGAGTGTCGGGGGGCGGGAGCCCGCTTTTAATCCAATGTCTGTCTATAGAGTGTCGGGGGGGGGAGCCCGCTTTTAATCCACTGTCTGTCTATAGAGTGTCGGGGGCGGGAGCCCGCTTTTAATCCAATGTCTGTCTATAGAGTGTCAGGGGGCGGGAGCCCGCTTTTAATCCACTGTCTGTCTATAGAGTGTCGGGGGGGGGGGGGGCGGGAGCCCGCTTTTAATCCACTGTCTGTCTATAGAGTGTCAGGGGGCGGGAGCCCGCTTTAAATCCACTGTCTGTCTATAGTGTGTCGGGGGGCGGGAGCCCGCTTTTAATCCAATGTCTGTCTATAGAGTGTCGGGGGGCGGGAGCCCGCTTTAAATCCACTATCTGTCTATAGAGTGTCGGGGGCGGGAGCCCGCTTTAATCCACTGTCTGTCTATAGAGTGTCGGGGGGCGGGAGCCCGCTTTTAATCCAATGTCTGTCTATAGAGTGTCAGGGGGCGGGAGCCCGCTTTTAATCCAATGTCTGTCTATAGAGTGTCGGGGGGCGGGAGCCCGCTTTTAATCCAATGTCTGTCTATAGAGTGTCAGGGGGCGGGAGCCCGCTTTTAATCCACTGTCTGTCTATAGAGTGTCAGGGGGCGGGAGCCCGCTTTTAATCCAATGTCTGTCTATAGAGTGTCAGGGGGCGGGAGCCCGCTTTTAATCCACTGTCTGTCTATAGAGTGTCGGGGGGCGGGAGCCCGCTTTTAATCCAATGTCTGTCTATAGAGTGTCGGGGGGGGGGGCGGGAGCCCGCTTTTAATCCATTGTCTGTCTATAGAGTGTCGGGGGCGGGAGCCCGCTTTTAATCCAATGTCTGTCTATAGAGTGTCAGGGGGCGGGAGCCCGCTTTTAATCCAATGTCTGTCTATAGAGTGTCAGGGGGCGGGAGCCCGCTTTTAATCCAATGTCTGTCTATAGAGTGTCAGGGGACGGGAGCCCGCTTTTAATCCAATGTCTGTCTATAGAGTGTCGGGGGGCGGGAGCCCGCTTTTAATCCACTGTCTGTCTATAGAGTGTCGGGGGCGGGAGCCCGCTTTTAATCCAATGTCTGTCTATAGAGTGTCGGGGGGCGGGAGCCCGCTTTAAATCCAATGTCTGTCTATAGAGTGTCGGGGGGCGGGAGCCCGCTTTAAATCCAATGTCTGTCTATAGAGTGTCGGGGGCGGGAGCCCGCTTTAAATCCACTGTCTGTCTATAGAGTGTCGGGGGGCGGGAGCCCGCTTTAAATCCACTGTCTGTCTATAGAGTGTCGGGGGGCGGGAGCCCGCTTTATATCCACTGTCTGTCTATAGAGTGTCGGGGGGCGGGAGCCCGCTTTAAATCCACTGTCTGTCTATAGAGTGTCGGGGGGCGGGAGCCCGCTTTAAATCCAATGTCTGTCTATAGAGTGTCGGGGGCGGGAGCCCGCTTTTAATCCAATGTCTGTCTATAGAGTGTCGGGGGCGGGAGCCCGCTTTAAATCCACTGTCTGTCTATAGAGTGTCGGGGGCGGGAGCCCGCTTTTAATCCAATGTCTGTCTATAGAGTGTCGGGGGCGGGAGCCCGCTTTAAATCCACTGTCTGTCTATAGAGTGTCGGGGGCGGGAGCCCGCTTTTAATCCAATGTCTGTCTATAGAGTGTCGGGGGGCGGGAGCCCGCTTTAAATCCAATGTCTGTCTATAGAGTGTCGGGGGGCGGGAGCCCGCTTTAAATCCAATGTCTGTCTATAGAGTGTCAGGGGGCGGGAGCCCGCTTTTAATCCAATGTCTGTCTATAGAGTGTCGGGGGCGGGAGCCCGCTTTAAATCCACTGTCTGTCTATAGAGTGTCGGGGGCGGGAGCCCGCTTTTAATCCACTGTCTGTCTATAGAGTGTCAGGGGGTGGGAGCCCGCTTTTAATCCAATGTCTGTCTATAGAGTGTCGGGGGGCGGGAGCCCGCTTTTAATCCAATGTCTGTCTATAGAGTGTCGGGGGCGGGAGCCCGCTTTTAATCCACTGTCTGTCTATAGAGTGTCGGGGGGCGGGAGCCCGCTTTTAATCCACTGTCTGTCTATAGAGTGTCGGGGGGCGGGAGCCCGCTTTTAATCCAATGTCTGTCTATAGAGTGTCGGGGGCGGGAGCCCGCTTTTAATCCACTGTCTGTCTATAGAGTGTCGGGGGGGGGGCGGGAGCCCGCTTTTAATCCAATGTCTGTCTATAGAGTGTCGGGGGGCGGGAGCCCGCTTTTAATCCACTGTCTGTCTATAGAGTGTCGGGGGCGGGAGCCCGCTTTTAATCCAATGTCTGTCTATAGAGTGTCAGGGGGCGGGAGCCCGCTTTTAATCCAATGTCTGTCTATAGAGTGTCAGGGGGCGGGAGCCCGCTTTTAATCCAATGTCTGTCTATAGAGTGTCGGGGGGCGGGAGCCCGCTTTATATCCACTGTCTGTCTATAGAGTGTCGGGGGGCGGGAGCCCGCTTTTAATCCACTGTCTGTCTATAGAGTGTCGGGGGGCGGGAGCCCGCTTTTAATCCACTGTCTGTCTATAGAGTGTCAGGGGGCGGGAGCCCGCTTTTAATCCACTGTCTGTCTATAGAGTGTCGGGGGGCGGAAGCCCGCTTTTAATCCACTGTCTGTCTATAGTGTGTCGGGGGGCGGGAGCCCGCTTTTAATCCAATGTCTGTCTATAGAGTGTCGGGGGGCGGGAGCCCGCTTTTAATCCACTGTCTGTCTATAGTGTGTCGGGGGGCGGGAGCCCGCTTTTAATCCAATGTCTGTCTATAGAGTGTCGGGGACGGGAGCCCGCTTTTAATCCAATGTCTGTCTATAGAGTGTCGGGGGCGGGAGCCCGCTTTAAATCCACTGTCTGTCTATAGAGTGTCAGGGGGCGGGAGCCCGCTTTTAATCCAATGTCTGTCTATAGAGTGTCGGGGGGCGGGAGCCCGCTTTAAATCCACTGTCTGTCTATAGAGTGTCGGGGGGCGGGAGCCCGCTTTTAATCCAATGTCTGTCTATAGAGTGTCGGGGGGCGGGAGCCCGCTTTAAATCCAATGTCTGTCTATAGAGTGTCGGGGGGCGGGAGCCCGCTTTATATCCACTGTCTGTCTATAGAGTGTCGGGGGGCGGGAGCCCGCTTTATATCCACTGTCTGTCTATAGAGTGTCGGGGGGCGGGAGCCCGCTTTTAATCCAATGTCTGTCTATAGAGTGTCGGGGGGCGGGAGCCCGCTTTAAATCCAATGTCTGTCTATAGAGTGTCGGGGGGCGGGAGCCCGCTTTATATCCACTGTCTGTCTATAGAGTGTCGGGGGGCGGGAGCCCGCTTTTAATCCAATGTCTGTCTATAGAGTGTCGGGGGGCGGGAGCCCGCTTTAAATCCACTGTCTGTCTATAGAGTGTCGGGGGGCGGGAGCCCGCTTTTAATCCAATGTCTGTCTATAGAGTGTCGGGGGGCGGGAGCCCGCTTTAAATCCACTGTCTGTCTATAGAGTGTCGGGGGGGCGGGAGCCCGCTTTTAATCCAATGTCTGTCTATAGAGTGTCGGGGGGCGGGAGCCCGCTTTAAATCCACTGTCTGTCTATAGAGTGTCGGGGGGCGGGAGCCCGCTTTATATCCACTGTCTGTCTATAGAGTGTCGGGGGGCGGGAGCCCGCTTTAAATCCACTGTCTGTCTATAGAGTGTCGGGGGGGGGGGCGGGAGCCCGCTTTTAATCCACTGTCTGTCTATAGAGTGTCAGGGGGCGGGAGCCCGCTTTTAATCCAATGTCTGTCTATAGAGTGTCGGGGGCGGGAGCCCGCTTTATATCCACTGTCTGTCTATACAGTGTCGGGGGGCGGGAGCCCGCTTTAAATCCACTGTCTGTCTATAGAGTGTCGGGGGGCGGGAGCCCGCTTTTAATCCACTGTCTGTCTATAGAGTGTCGGGGGCGGGAGCCCGCTTTATATCCACTGTCTGTCTATAGAGTGTCGGGGGGCGGGAGCCCGCTTTATATCCACTGTCTGTCTATAGAGTGTCGGGGGGCGGGAGCCCGCTTTATATCCACTGTCTGTCTATAGAGTGTCGGGGGGGGGAGCCCGCTTTAAATCCACTGTCTGTCTATAGAGTGTCGGGGGGCGGGAGCCCGCTTTTAATCCACTGTCTGTCTATAGAGTGTCGGGGGGGGGGGGCGGGAGCCCGCTTTAAATCCACTGTCTGTCTATAGAGTGTCGGGGGCGGGAGCCCGCTTTTAATCCAATGTCTGTCTATAGAGTGTCAGGGGGTGGGAGCCCGCTTTAAATCCACTGTCTGTCTATAGAGTGTCGGGGGCGGGAGCCCGCTTTAAATCCACTGTCTGTCTATAGAGTGTCGGGGGGCGGGAGCCCGCTTTTAATCCACTGTCTGTCTATAGAGTGTCGGGGGGGGGGGCGGGAGCCCGCTTTTAATCCAATGTCTGTCTATAGAGTGTCGGGGGCGGGAGCCCGCTTTAAATCCACTGTCTGTCTATAGAGTGTCGGGGGGCGGGAGCCCGCTTTTAATCCACTGTCTGTCTATAGAGTGTCGGGGGGGGGGGCCCGCTTTTAATCCAATGTCTGTCTATAGAGTGTCGGGGGGGGGAGCCCGCTTTTAATCCACTGTCTGTCTATAGAGTGTCGGGGGCGGGAGCCCGCTTTTAATCCAATGTCTGTCTATAGAGTGTCAGGGGGCGGGAGCCCGCTTTTAATCCACTGTCTGTCTATAGAGTGTCGGGGGCGGGAGCCCGCTTTTAATCCACTGTCTGTCTATAGAGTGTCGGGGGGGGGGGCGGGAGCCCGCTTTAAATCCACTGTCTGTCTATAGAGTGTCGGGGGGGCGGGAGCCCGCTTTTAATCTGTCTGTCTATAGAGTGTCGGGGGGGGGGGCGGGAGCCCGCTTTAAATCCACTGTCTGTCTATAGAGTGTCGGGGGGGGGAGCCCGCTTTTAATCCACTGTCTGTCTATAGAGTGTCGGGGGGGGGAGCCCGCTTTTAATCCACTGTCTGTCTATAGAGTGTCGGGGGGGGGAGCCCGCTTTTAATCCACTGTCTGTCTATAGAGTGTCGGGGGGCGGGAGCCCGCTTTTAATCCACTGTCTGTCTATAGAGTGTCGGGGGGGGGAGCCCGCTTTTAATCCACTGTCTGTCTATAGAGTGTCGGGGGCGGGAGCCCGCTTTTAATCCACTGTCTGTCTATAGAGTGTCGGGGGGGGGGGCCCGCTTTTAATCCACTGTCTGTCTATAGAGTGTCGGGGGGGGGGGCGGGAGCCCGCTTTAAATCCACTGTCTGTCTATAGAGTGTCGGGGGCGGGAGCCCGCTTTTAATCCAATGTCTGTCTATAGAGTGTCAGGGGGTGGGAGCCCGCTTTTAATCCACTGTCTGTCTATAGAGTGTCGGGGGGCGGGAGCCCGCTTTTAATCCACTGTCTGTCTATAGAGTGTCGGGGGCGGGAGCCCGCTTTAAATCCACTGTCTGTCTATAGAGTGTCGGGGGCGGGAGCCCGCTTTTAATCCAATGTCTGTCTATAGAGTGTCGGGGGGGGGGGCGGGAGCCCGCTTTTAATCCAATGTCTGTCTATAGAGTGTCGGGGGGGGGGGGCGGGAGCCCGCTTTTAATCCAATGTCTGTCTATAGAGTGTCGGGGGGCGGGAGCCCGCTTTATATCCACTGTCTGTCTATAGAGTGTCGGGGGGGGGGGGGGCGGGAGCCCGCTTTATATCCACTGTCTGTCTATAGAGTGTCGGGGGACGGGAGCCCGCTTTAAATCCACTGTCTGTCTATAGAGTGTCGGGGGGCGGGAGCCCGCTTTTAATCCACTGTCTGTCTATAGAGTGTCGGGGGGCGGGAGCCCGCTTTTAATCCAATGTCTGTCTATAGAGTGTCGGGGGCGGGAGCCCGCTTTTAATCCAATGTCTGTCTATAGAGTGTCGGGGGGGGGAGCCCGCTTTTAATCCACTGTCTGTCTATAGAGTGTCAGGGGGCGGGAGCCCGCTTTAAATCCACTGTCTGTCTATAGAGTGTCGGGGGGCGGGAGCCCGCTTTTAATCCACTGTCTGTCTATAGAGTGTCGGGGGGCGGGAGCCCGCTTTAAATCCACTGTCTGTCTATAGAGTGTCGGGGGGCGGGAGCCCGCTTTAAATCCACTGTCTGTCTATAGAGTGTCGGGGGGCGGGAGCCCGCTTTTAATCCACTGTCTGTCTATAGAGTGTCGGGGGCGGGAGCCCGCTTTTAATCCACTGTCTGTCTATAGAGTGTCGGGGGGGGGGGCGGGAGCCCGCTTTATATCCACTGTCTGTCTATAGAGTGTCGGGGGCGGGAGCCCGCTTTTAATCCACTGTCTGTCTATAGAGTGTCGGGGGGCGGGAGCCCGCTTTTAATCCACTGTCTGTCTATAGAGTGTCGGGGGGGGGAGCCCGCTTTTAATCCACTGTCTGTCTATAGAGTGTCGGGGGCGGGAGCCCGCTTTAAATCCACTGTCTGTCTATAGAGTGTCGGGGGCGGGAGCCCGCTTTTAATCCAATGTCTGTCTATAGAGTGTCGGGGGGGGGGGGCGGGAGCCCGCTTTTAATCCAATGTCTGTCTATAGAGTGTCGGGGGGGGGGGCGGGAGCCCGCTTTATATCCACTGTCTGTCTATAGAGTGTCGGGGGGCGGGAGCCCGCTTTTAATCCACTGTCTGTCTATAGAGTGTCGGGGGCGGGAGCCCGCTTTTAATCCACTGTCTGTCTATAGAGTGTCGGGGGGCGGGAGCCCGCTTTAAATCCACTGTCTGTCTATAGAGTGTCGGGGGCGGGAGCCCGCTTTTAATCCAATGTCTGTCTATAGAGTGTCGGGGGGGGGGGGCGGGAGCCCGCTTTTAATCCAATGTCTGTCTATAGAGTGTCGGGGGGGGGGGCGGGAGCCCGCTTTAAATCCACTGTCTGTCTATAGAGTGTCGGGGGCGGGAGCCCGCTTTTAATCCAATGTCTGTCTATAGAGTGTCGGGGGGGGGGGGTGGGAGCCCGCTTTTAATCCACTGTCTGTCTATAGAGTGTCGGGGGCGGGAGCCCGCTTTTAATCCAATGTCTGTCTATAGAGTGTCAGGGGGCGGGAGCCCGCTTTTAATCCAATGTCTGTCTATAGAGTGTCGGGGGCGGGAGCCCGCTTTTAATCCAATGTCTGTCTATAGAGTGTCAGGGGGTGGGAGCCCGCTTTAAATCCACTGTCTGTCTATAGAGTGTCGGGGGGCGGGAGCCCGCTTTATATCCACTGTCTGTCTATAGAGTGTCGGGGGGCGGGAGCCCGCTTTTAATCCACTGTCTGTCTATAGAGTGTCAGGGGACGGGAGCCCGCTTTATATCCACTGTCTGTCTATAGAGTGTCGGGGGGCGGGAGCCCGCTTTTAATCCAATGTCTGTCTATAGAGTGTCGGGGGGGGGAGCCCGCTTTTAATCCACTGTCTGTCTATAGAGTGTCGGGGGCGGGAGCCCGCTTTTAATCCACTGTCTGTCTATAGAGTGTCGGGGGGCGGGAGCCCGCTTTTAATCCACTGTCTGTCTATAGAGTGTCGGGGGGGGGGGGCCCGCTTTAAATCCACTGTCTGTCTATAGAGTGTCGGGGGACGGGAGCCCGCTTTTAATCCACTGTCTGTCTATAGAGTGTCGGGGGGGGGGGGGCGGGAGCCCGCTTTTAATCCACTGTCTGTCTATAGAGTGTCGGGGGCGGGAGCCCGCTTTTAATCCACTGTCTGTCTATAGAGTGTCGGGGGGGGGGGGCCCGCTTTAAATCCACTGTCTGTCTATAGAGTGTCGGGGGACGGGAGCCCGCTTTTAATCCACTGTCTGTCTATAGAGTGTCGGGGGGGGGGGGGCGGGAGCCCGCTTTAAATCCACTGTCTGTCTATAGAGTGTCGGGGGGCGGGAGCCCGCTTTTAATCCACTGTCTGTCTATAGAGTGTCGGGGGGGGGGGGGCGGGAGCCCGCTTTAAATCCACTGTCTGTCTATAGAGTGTCGGGGGGCGGGAGCCCGCTTTTAATCCACTGTCTGTCTATAGAGTGTCGGGGGCGGGAGCCCGCTTTTAATCCAATGTCTGTCTATAGAGTGTCGGGGGCGGGAGCCCGCTTTTAATCCACTGTCTGTCTATAGAGTGTCGGGGGGCGGGAGCCCGCTTTTAATCCAATGTCTGTCTATAGAGTGTCGGGGGGCGGGAGCCCGCTTTTAATCCAATGTCTGTCTATAGAGTGTCGGGGGCGGGAGCCCGCTTTAAATCCACTGTCTGTCTATAGAGTGTCGGGGGCGGGAGCCCGCTTTAAATCCACTGTCTGTCTATAGAGTGTCGGGGGCGGGAGCCCGCTTTTAATCCAATGTCTGTCTATAGAGTGTCAGGGGGCGGGAGCCCGCTTTATATCCACTATCTGTCTATAGAGTGTCGGGGGACGGGAGCCCGCTTTTAATCCACTGTCTGTCTATAGAGTGTCGGGGGGCGGGAGCCCGCTTTAAATCCACTGTCTGTCTATAGAGTGTCGGGGGACGGGAGCCCGCTTTTAATCCACTGTCTGTCTATAGAGTGTCGGGGGGCGGGAGCCCGCTTTATATCCACTATCTGTCTATAGAGTGTCGGGGGACGGGAGCCCGCTTTTAATCCACTGTCTGTCTATAGAGTGTCGGGGGGCGGGAGCCCGCTTTAAATCCACTGTCTGTCTATAGAGTGTCGGGGGCGGGAGCCCGCTTTTAATCCACTGTCTGTCTATAGAGTGTCGGGGGGCGGGAGCCCGCTTTAAATCCACTGTCTGTCTATAGAGTGTCGGGGGGCGGGAGCCCGCTTTTAATCCAATGTCTGTCTATAGAGTGTCAGGGGGCGGGAGCCCGCTTTTAATCCAATGTCTGTCTATAGAGTGTCGGGGGCGGGAGCCCGCTTTTAATCCAATGTCTGTCTATAGAGTGTCAGGGGGTGGGAGCCCGCTTTAAATCCACTGTCTGTCTATAGAGTGTCGGGGGGCGGGAGCCCGCTTTATATCCACTGTCTGTCTATAGAGTGTCGGGGGGCGGGAGCCCGCTTTTAATCCACTGTCTGTCTATAGAGTGTCAGGGGACGGGAGCCCGCTTTATATCCACTGTCTGTCTATAGAGTGTCGGGGGGCGGGAGCCCGCTTTTAATCCAATGTCTGTCTATAGAGTGTCGGGGGGGGGAGCCCGCTTTTAATCCACTGTCTGTCTATAGAGTGTCGGGGGCGGGAGCCCGCTTTTAATCCACTGTCTGTCTATAGAGTGTCGGGGGGGGGGGGCCCGCTTTAAATCCACTGTCTGTCTATAGAGTGTCGGGGGACGGGAGCCCGCTTTTAATCCACTGTCTGTCTATAGAGTGTCGGGGGGGGGGGGGCGGGAGCCCGCTTTAAATCCACTGTCTGTCTATAGAGTGTCGGGGGGCGGGAGCCCGCTTTTAATCCACTGTCTGTCTATAGAGTGTCGGGGGGGGGGGGGCGGGAGCCCGCTTTAAATCCACTGTCTGTCTATAGAGTGTCGGGGGGCGGGAGCCCGCTTTTAATCCACTGTCTGTCTATAGAGTGTCGGGGGCGGGAGCCCGCTTTTAATCCAATGTCTGTCTATAGAGTGTCGGGGGGGCGGGAGCCCGCTTTTAATCCAATGTCTGTCTATAGAGTGTCGGGGGGGCGGGAGCCCGCTTTTAATCCAATGTCTGTCTATAGAGTGTCGGGGGCGGGAGCCCGCTTTTAATCCAATGTCTGTCTATAGAGTGTCGGGGGCGGGAGCCCGCTTTTAATCCACTGTCTGTCTATAGAGTGTCGGGGGGCGGGAGCCCGCTTTTAATCCAATGTCTGTCTATAGAGTGTCGGGGGGCGGGAGCCCGCTTTTAATCCAATGTCTGTCTATAGAGTGTCGGGGGCGGGAGCCCGCTTTAAATCCACTGTCTGTCTATAGAGTGTCGGGGGCGGGAGCCCGCTTTAAATCCACTGTCTGTCTATAGAGTGTCGGGGGCGGGAGCCCGCTTTTAATCCAATGTCTGTCTATAGAGTGTCAGGGGGCGGGAGCCCGCTTTATATCCACTATCTGTCTATAGAGTGTCGGGGGACGGGAGCCCGCTTTTAATCCACTGTCTGTCTATAGAGTGTCGGGGGGCGGGAGCCCGCTTTAAATCCACTGTCTGTCTATAGAGTGTCGGGGGACGGGAGCCCGCTTTTAATCCACTGTCTGTCTATAGAGTGTCGGGGGGCGGGAGCCCGCTTTATATCCACTATCTGTCTATAGAGTGTCGGGGGACGGGAGCCCGCTTTTAATCCACTGTCTGTCTATAGAGTGTCGGGGGGCGGGAGCCCGCTTTAAATCCACTGTCTGTCTATAGAGTGTCGGGGGCGGGAGCCCGCTTTTAATCCACTGTCTGTCTATAGAGTGTCGGGGGGCGGGAGCCCGCTTTAAATCCACTGTCTGTCTATAGAGTGTCGGGGGGCGGGAGCCCGCTTTTAATCCAATGTCTGTCTATAGAGTGTCGGGGGGCGGGAGCCCGCTTTTAATCCAATGTCTGTCTATAGAGTGTCGGGGGGCGGGAGCCCGCTTTTAATCCAATGTCTGTCTATAGAGTGTCGGGGGGGGGCGGGAGCCCGCTTTTAATCCAATGTCTGTCTATAGAGTGTCGGGGGGCGGGAGCCCGCTTTTAATCCAATGTCTGTCTATAGAGTGTCGGGGGGCGGGAGCCCGCTTTTAATCCACTGTCTGTCTATAGAGTGTCGGGGGCGGGAGCCCGCTTTTAATCCACTGTCTGTCTATAGAGTGTCAGGGGGTGGGAGCCCGCTTTTAATCCAATGTCTGTCTATAGAGTGTCGGGGGCGGGAGCCCGCTTTTAATCCAATGTCTGTCTATAGAGTGTCGGGGGCGGGAGCCCGCTTTATATCCACTGTCTGTCTATAGAGTGTCGGGGGGCGGGAGCCCGCTTTTAATCCACTGTCTGTCTATAGAGTGTCGGGGGGCGGGAGCCCGCTTTTAATCCAATGTCTGTCTATAGAGTGTCGGGGGGCGGGAGCCCGCTTTTAATCCAATGTCTGTCTATAGAGTGTCGGGGGGCGGGAGCCCGCTTTTAATCCACTGTCTGTCTATAGAGTGTCGGGGGCGGGAGCCCGCTTTATATCCACTGTCTGTCTATAGAGTGTCGGGGGGCGGGAGCCCGCTTTAAATCCACTGTCTGTCTATAGAGTGTCGGGGGCGGGAGCCCGCTTTTAATCCACTGTCTGTCTATAGAGTGTCGGGGGGCGGGAGCCCGCTTTTAATCCAATGTCTGTCTATAGAGTGTCGGGGGGGGGGGCGGGAGCCCGCTTTTAATCCATTGTCTGTCTATAGAGTGTCGGGGGGCGGGAGCCCGCTTTTAATCCACTGTCTGTCTATAGAGTGTCGGGGGGCGGGAGCCCGCTTTTAATCCAATGTCTGTCTATAGAGTGTCGGGGGGCGGGAGCCCGCTTTTAATCCACTGTCTGTCTATAGAGTGTCGGGGGCGGGAGCCCGCTTTTAATCCAATGTCTGTCTATAGAGTGTCGGGGGACGGGAGCCCGCTTTTAATCCACTGTCTGTCTATAGAGTGTCGGGGGCGGGAGCCCGCTTTTAATCCAATGTCTGTCTATAGAGTGTCGGGGGCGGGAGCCCGCTTTTAATCCATTGTCTGTCTATAGAGTGTCGGGGGGGGGGGGCGGGAGCCCGCTTTTAATCCACTGTCTGTCTATAGAGTGTCGGGGGCGGGAGCCCGCTTTATATCCACTGTCTGTCTATAGAGTGTCGGGGGGCGGGAGCCCGCTTTAAATCCACTGTCTGTCTATAGAGTGTCGGGGGCGGGAGCCCGCTTTTAATCCACTGTCTGTCTATAGAGTGTCGGGGGGCGGGAGCCCGCTTTTAATCCAATGTCTGTCTATAGAGTGTCGGGGGGGGGGGCGGGAGCCCGCTTTTAATCCATTGTCTGTCTATAGAGTGTCGGGGGCGGGAGCCCGCTTTTAATCCACTGTCTGTCTATAGAGTGTCGGGGGCGGGAGCCCGCTTTTAATCCAATGTCTGTCTATAGAGTGTCGGGGGACGGGAGCCCGCTTTTAATCCACTGTCTGTCTATAGAGTGTCGGGGGCGGGAGCCCGCTTTTAATCCAATGTCTGTCTATAGAGTGTCGGGGGCGGGAGCCCGCTTTTAATCCACTGTCTGTCTATAGAGTGTCGGGGGGGGGGGCCCGCTTTTAATCCACTGTCTGTCTATAGAGTGTCGGGGGGCGGGAGCCCGCTTTTAATCCACTGTCTGTCTATAGAGTGTCGGGGGGGGGGGCCCGCTTTTAATCCACTGTCTGTCTATAGAGTGTCGGGGGGGGGGGCCCGCTTTTAATCCACTGTCTGTCTATAGAGTGTCGGGGGGGGGGGGCCCGCTTTTAATCCACTGTCTGTCTATAGAGTGTCGGGGGGCGGGAGCCCGCTTTTAATCCACTGTCTGTCTATAGAGTGTCGGGGGCGGGAGCCCGCTTTTAATCCACTGTCTGTCTATAGAGTGTCGGGGGGCGGGAGCCCGCTTTAAATCCACTGTCTGTCTATAGAGTGTCGGGGGCGGGAGCCCGCTTTTAATCCAATGTCTGTCTATAGAGTGTCGGGGGCGGGAGCCCGCTTTTAATCCACTGTCTGTCTATAGAGTGTCGGGGGGGGGGGCGGGAGCCCGCTTTTAATCCAATGTCTGTCTATAGAGTGTCGGGGGGCGGGAGCCCGCTTTAAATCCACTGTCTGTCTATAGAGTGTCAGGGGGGGGGGCGGGAGCCCGCTTTAAATCCACTGTCTGTCTATAGAGTGTCGGGGGGCGGGAGCCCGCTTTTAATCCAATGTCTGTCTATAGAGTGTCGGGGGGCGGGAGCCCGCTTTAAATCCACTGTCTGTCTATAGAGTGTCGGGGGGCGGGAGCCCGCTTTAAATCCACTGTCTGTCTATAGAGTGTCGGGGGGCGGGAGCCCGCTTTAAATCCACTGTCTGTCTATAGAGTGTCGGGGGGCGGGAGCCCGCTTTAAATCCACTGTCTGTCTATAGAGTGTCGGGGGGCGGGAGCCCGCTTTTAATCCACTGTCTGTCTATAGAGTGTCAGGGGGCGGGAGCCCGCTTTAAATCCACTGTCTGTCTATAGAGTGTCGGGGGGCGGGAGCCCGCTTTTAATCCACTGTCTGTCTATAGAGTGTCGGGGGGCGGGAGCCCGCTTTAAATCCACTGTCTGTCTATAGAGTGTCGGGGGCGGGAGCCCGCTTTTAATCCAATGTCTGTCTATAGAGTGTCGGGGGGCGGGAGCCCGCTTTAAATCCACTGTCTGTCTATAGAGTGTCGGGGGGCGGGAGCCCGCTTTAAATCCACTGTCTGTCTATAGAGTGTCGGGGGGGCGGGAGCCCGCTTTTAATCCAATGTCTGTCTATAGAGTGTCAGGGGACGGGAGCCCGCTTTAAATCCACTGTCTGTCTATAGAGTGTCGGGGGGCTGGAGCCCGCTTTTAATCTGTCTGTCTATAGCAGACCTGGGCAATGTACGGCCCGCGGGCCGTATACGGCCCTTTGCTAGGCTCTTACCGGCCCGGGCTGAGCTGGCCAGTAAGAGACGCAGAGGAAGGGAGAACATGCCAGACCCGACGAGCCGAGTGGCCGATCGGCTGCTGCTTAAAGGAGCAGTATCGCGAAATTTGCATTAAAAAAGATAAATAATTAAATAGCCATACAATAGCTTATAACATGTGCATAAATAATCTGGCGATAGAAAAAGAAAAAAATATATGCCTCTCTTTTAAATTGTATAATTATAATAGCTCAGTCCATTTGCTGAATAGGGGGATCTGCTGGGTTTATATTTAGTGAGCTGCTTCATTTAGCCCACTGGTCTCCTAGCAACACTTTACCTCAGAGGCTGACACTGTAACGGCTGTGTGTGTGTGAGCTGCTGCTTTTGTTATGAGACCAGGTGACTCAAATGTGTAAAATCTATACAAAATAAACTAAACTGACTGAAAATGACTGAAATTCTTCTTTGAATAACTGTGAAGGAAAATCTAAAAGTATTAAAGTGGAACAAAACCCCATTCTAAATCAGGATGCCCACTGTGTGAAACGACCCCTGGATAACCACAGATCCCCCCATTTTTCTGGCGCGCTTACGCAGATAGTCATTTAGACAGGCCGGGCGGCCAGGAAGGTTACTGCTCAGGCTCCCCATCTGCGTGCAAACAGATCTGATTGGATGAGAGCCCGCGCATGCGCTGTGGGACAGGGAAAGGTACGTTTTCACAGGCGAACGTGGGGATTTCACATATCAGGGCATCCCAAGTCGGGATGCCCCTAGGGGCACAAAACAAAACTCCAGATAGTGAAAATCCTGGGTTGGGCTTTGCTCAAAACACACAAAGCTGAAAGAAAGATCATATGGAAAAAAAAGAGAAAATGGTAAACTGAACAATTTTGCAGCAGAGCCAACATGAAGGGAAAACTGTCAAAATCAGCTAAATGACTTCTAGAGCTTTTCTCTCTGTTTTAGATATAAGTTCTGGCCAGGCAATGTTGCAATGTTATCTGATGCTGGACGGCTGCCAGCACTGAACAGCTGAGACTTTGATACATTCTCCTCAGCGTGGAACTGATACATTGTTGCACCCCTCTCCTCAGTGTGGAACAGGCCAGAGTGTCGGCGCCCGACACTGACAAGACATAAACATCAGCTATTAGTCTCCAGCTGCTCAACACACACATCATTTTTTTCTACATTTGTAATTCTTACTCCAACACTTATCTACATTCAAAGTACCATTTAAATATAAGTCACCAAGAAAAATTCGCGATACTGCTCCTTTAACTTAGGTGATCTGTGTACATTGAGAGAGGCTTAGGTTAAGCAGCAGCCGATCGGCCGCTTGGCTCGTCGGGTCTGGCGTGTTCTCCCTTCCTCTGAGGAAGCCAGACCCGATGAGCAGGTGATAGAGACCTGGGGACTTGGGCAGGGCAATGTAGTGGCTCCAGAGCATCTCCACTCCCTGGCTGTAGCAGTTGGTAGTGCAGGGGTTAATTGCAGACCCGCAGTGCAGGCTGTCTGGCCGGGAGGTTTGCTGTCTGTCACTTTGAAGGTGAGAGGGAGGGGGGCTGCTAAACAAGCCAGTGTCTCTCAGTGTTTGGAGAGGGGAGATTGTGTTGGACGACAGGACATGACAGGCAGAGCAAGCTGTAGTGATAAGCCGGCTTTGCAGAAGAATGAAGGAAGGAAGACTGCAGCGCAGGGGATGGACTGTGACGTTGGTGCTCAGTAAGTCTGCTCAGAAAGATGATGAAGTTTGCTTGTGTTTTACCTTCTGCTTCCTTCCTGCCTGCTGTCTCTTTCTCACCATGTACCTGTCCACATGCTCTCACCATGCCCCCTTCCTGCTGTCCACATGCTCTCACCATGCCCCCTTCCTGCTGTCCACATGCTCTCACCATGCCCCCTTCCTGCTGCCCACCATGCTCTCACCATGCCCCCTTCCTGCTGCCCACCATGCTCTCACCATGCCCCCTTCCTGCTGTCCACCATGCTCTCACCATGCCCCCTTCCTGCTATTCACCATGCTCTCCTCTCACCATGCCCCCTTCCTGCTATTCACCATGCTCTCCTCTCACCATGCCCCCTTCCTGCTGCCCACCATGCTCTCACCATGCCCCCTTACTGCTGTCCACATGCTCTCACCATGTCCCCTTCCTGCTGTCCACATGCTCTCACCATGCCCCCTTCCTGCTGTCCACATGCTCTCACCATGCCCCCTTCCTGCTGCCCACCATGCTCTCACCATGCCCCCTTCCTGCTGCCCACCATGCTCTCACCATGCCCCCTTCCTGCTGTCCACATGCTCTCACCATGTCCCCTTCCTGCTGCCCACCATGCTCTCACCATGCCCCCTTCCTGCTATTCACCATGCTCTCCTCTCACCATGCCCCCTTCCTGCTATTCACCATGCTCTCCTCTCACCATGCCCCCTTCCTGCTGCCCACCATGCCCCCTTCCTGCTGTCCACATGCTCTCACCATGCCCCCTTCCTGCTGCCCACCATGCTCTCACCATGCCCCCTTCCTGCTGTCCACCATGCTCTCACCATGCCCCCTTCCTGCTGTCCACATGCTCTCACCATGCCCCCTTCCTGCTGTCCACATGCTCTCACCATGCCCCTTCCTGCTGCCCACCATGCTCTCACCATGCCCCCTTCCTGCTGTCCACATGCTCTCACCATGTCCCCTTCCTGCTGCCCACCATGCTCTCACCATGCCCCCTTCCTGCTATTCACCATGCTCTCCTCTCACCATGCCCCCTTCCTGCTATTCACCATGCTCTCCTCTCACCATGCCCCCTTCCTGCTGCCCACCATGCTCTCACCATGCCCCCTTACTGCTGTCCACCATGCTCTCACCATGCCCCCTTCCTGCTGCCCACCATGCTCTCACCATGCCCCCTTCCTGCTGTCCACCATGCCCCCTTCCTGCTGCCCACCATGCTCACACTTTGCCCCCAGCTGATCTGAGCTCTCCTTCCAGACTGCCAGAAGCCAAGGGCTTCTCTGATTGGCTGGGAAATTATCACACCAGAATGTTTGAAGTGGACCAAAACCCTGCTTTATCAGCCCGGGAATCTTATAGATCCCGTCCCCGCGGGGCATCCAAAATCGGGATGCCCCGCTGTGTGAAACCCCCCAGGTCACCCATAAACTCACCTTCTTTCCCAGTTCAACGGCGCATGCACGAGCTGCGGCTGCATGCCCGCTATCCCTCTAGCAGGGCGCGTGCCTGTGTCGGCCATTTGAGAATGGCCAGCGCGGGCGCGCTCCCTGTTAGAGGGAAGCTCGAGATGCAGCCGCCAGCGCACTCGGAGCCGCTGAGCTTAGACGTCGCTTAGACGCCCCATAGCTCAGCGGCCCTCCACAATATTTTTAGTTTCTCATGTGGCCCCATGGAAAAAATAATTGCCCACCCCTGGTCTATAGAGTGTCGGGGGGCGGGAGCCCGCTATTCTAAGTATGTCACACACCCTGCTTCAGGTTACTTAGATCATTAATCATGGGTTATACTCACCGCTAGGTGGCAGTCTTGTAGAGAAGTCCAGAAAACAGCAAGCCCCTCCCGGTCTATACATACCTGGCACCTCCTAACAAATCCCCAGTGTTCTTCTCTGCAAGGTGGCGACAAGACAGAAGAAACCCCCCCATGGTCTATTTCTGCCCGGTTTTAGTTCTTTTAGCCCTAATTGGTAGCCTCCCAGCTTAGGCTGGTGGCCGGGCAATGGTAGATGGCACTTAGTAGTGCCCAGGAGATTAGCTCCTCCACTCGTCCCCATATTATGGGGCATAGTGGTAGTCCGGCCGTGGTGATCCGGATGTGGGATGCCCCAGTGTGAGGTAGGACAGGTCCCCCTATTGGCAGTCTCCCTGTCAGTTTTATTATTGTACTTGTGTGTGTGTGTTTGTGCAACAGTAATACATGCTATGACGGGGACGGGTGCCTGGTGGCCGGCCCGTCGGCTTGCTTGGTCTCTCCTTGTTGGGGGGGGCTTCATTAGCCCCCGGGATTGCATGTCTGTCGGTATTGGGGGGGGCGGGTCGGGCGGCGCAGTGCCGCCGGCCCGCCGCTCTCCTCTGTAGGACAGGCGGCATTTCTCGGCGCCCGCCTCGCGGTGGTTCTCCAGGCCGGCGGTGGGCGGGGCCGGGCGGCGCGTCGCCGGCACGCCTGGCTGTTGGGGTGCCGAGTGTCTCTTCTCAGCGCCCGCTGGCGGTGTTAATTGTGGCAGGCGGGTCCGGGAGGCATGCGCGCCGCCGGCCCGCCTGACGGCACTTGCAGGCGCCATTTCCGTGGCGCCCGCTGTTGGCGCGATCCTGGAGAGGTGGGCGTGGCCGCGTGCTGCGCGGCCCGCGCCGTGTCCTTCTGGCTTGGTGAGGGGCGGGGCCACAGCGTCTCCCGCTTCTTGCTGGGCCCGCCCCTCTTCTCCTCTTGCTCCTCTGTGGCGCAGCCGCCATCTCTGAAGGGTTTCAGGTAGGCGGTTTTCTTCTCCATCGTTGTTGGGGCACTGCTGGACAGGGGGGTGGGCAGCCTTGGTTTGGGCCCCCTTCCTCGCCGATCAGAGGGGGGGGGGCCTTCCCTTTGTCCTGGTCCCTGGCCAGCTGGCAGGGAGCTATTGCGGCCCTGGTCCACATCAGCCTTGCCAGTATATATATATATATATATATATATATATATATATATATATATATATTATATATAATATATTCTCTCTATCCATATATACTCCCCACATAGGTATGTATATATATTTTATGCAGACTGCCTTGGTCTCATCATTGTTATATAATCATCCAGGTGTTATGGTGTGCTTGTTTGACGGTTGTCCTTTGTTTTTCAGATCCCGGGATCCCACGCTGCGGGGCTCTCCCGGTCTTAGATACCTGGCTAGTTGGGGGGGGGCATTGTTTGAATTGGGGTTTTGTGTGTCTAAATTCCAATTTTTTGAGGATAGCTATTTAGTCAGTACTGAAGGGGCATCCCGGGTCGCGTTAGGCGTAAATCCCTGGTTACTGCATATACCATAATTTCACCATATGGAGGCTACCAAAGATACCGGAAATGGCTCTTCGGGGCAGTCCAGGCTCTGTGGGGGGTGTGGGTCTCCGCTCCCAGGGGATGATGTCATTTTATGTATTCCATGTGCACGGCGGAACATCGAGCGCCAGTCCGGCACCCCGGTGCCCGGTACGTCCTCGGCCGCACCATCTCCCTCCCCTCCCCGCCTGTTCCGGACCCCGTGTGACGTTGTCGTTGGGGGTGATTCGCAGTCCGAGGTGTGTGCACGATTGGCCAGCCTCGAAGATGTTTTCCGCGATTGGCCAGCCTCGAGAAGATGTTTTCCGCTGTGGTCGCTCAGAAGGCTCCGGCTAAGCGGAGACATCTGTCCCCGCCTCCGCCGGACTCAGATGAGGAGGTTATTGAGGATCTGGATTGGCCGGATCGGCCCCTTGAAGAAGGCGAGCTTGTTGAGGAATTTCAGGATCCCGAGGGCCAGCAGTTGCTGGGTGCTGAGGGTGATCAGTCTGAAGGGCCTGTCCTGGATACACCTTCCATTCTGGCCCAAATGTTTGAGGTTTTGGATTTGGATCCGCCTGAAGCTGCTCCACGGCCTAAGGGTCAGCTTTTTGGGGTGTCCAAGCCGCGCTTGGAGTTTCCCAGTCAACAGCATTTTGAGGACATTGTCCTTAAGCAATGGGAGCAACCTACGCGTCTCGGGGTGCCGCCTAGCTGGGATAGGAAGTATCTCTTTCCGGCGGACTTGGTCAAGCGTTGGTCTGTCCCTCCCGAGGTTGATCCCCCGGTTTTGGGACTATCTAACACGGTGGTTGTTCATCCGCCTGACACGACTTCTCTCAAGGACGGCGAGGATCGCCGGATTGATCAGCTGGCCTGGCATGGTTTTGTTTGCGCGGGTTCAGTTCTGAGGCCAGTCTGTGCTTCGGCACTTTTGTTGATGGCGGTTAGGTCTATCATCAGGGATTTATGTTCAGACCTTAATCCCACTTGTGCTGAGTTTCTGGCTCTTAAGCGTTGTGATTCTTTTTTGTCTTTCATTCTGGCAGCCCAGGATGATGCCATGTTGATGTCAGGCAGGGCTACGGCTCTGTTGGTCGCCATTCAGTATGGTTGCGGCAGTGGACGGCTGACTTTAATTCCAAGAGATCACTCACGTCTCTTCCCTTTATGGGTCTGAGGCTTTTCGGTGAAAAGCTGGATTCTGTTGCTAAGGGAGGTAAGTTGCCTCAGCGCAAAAGTTTTCGTCGTTCCTTTCGGGGGGCGGCCCACTTCAATTCCTCCTTTCGGGGAGCCAGAGCTGGCAGGGGTGCGGGCTTCTCGGCTTCCAGGGGTGCTAGCTGGAACAGGGGAAGAGGCCGTGGTCGCCCCTTTTCACGTCTGGGGCGCCAAACCCAAGCCAGCTGCCGCCCTCACCCTTACGGGTGGGGGGACGGTTGCGACTCTTCTCCCGGGTGTGGGACCAGGAGGTCTCGGACAGGTGGATCCGGGAGGTGGTGTCTGCCGGCTACAGGCTGGAGTTCGAGTCCCGCCCTCCTCCAAGGTTTCAGGTCCCGTGTTCCTCCAGATCCCTTGGCCGCACAGGGGCTCCTGGCGGCGGTAAGGAATCTGCTGGAGTTGGCAGTCATCTGTCTGGTCCCGCCTTCGGGGGTGGGGCGCGGGTATTATTCCAATCTCTTCATTGTTCCCAAAAAGGATGGGTCGTTCCGTCCCATCCTGGACTTGAAGTTTCTCAACCGGTTTATTCGTCCCCGGAAGTTTCGCATGGAAACACTTCGGTCTGCGATCGCTTCGCTTCGGCAGGGGTCTTTATGACGTCCATAGACATCAAGGATGCATATCTTCACATTCCGATTTTTCCGGCTCATCAGAGGTTCCTTCGCTTCATGGTGGAGGACCGGCATTTTCAGTTTGTAGCTCTTCCGTTCGGCCTCACCTCGGCTCCGAGAGTGTTCACCAAGGTGTTGGCGGGAGTTATGGTCTTGCTCAGAGTTCAGGGGATTCGGATTGTGCCCTACCTGGACGATCTTCTCATCATGGCGCCTTCCTTCAGTCAGGCGGAAGGGGACACCAACATGGTGGTGTCTATGCTGGAGAGGTTCGGCTGGGTGATCAACTACTCAAAGTCCTCCCTGGTTCTTCCTCAGGCCAAGGTTCTTTTGATTCAGGAATTGGCTCAGCTTCTTCTTTCCAATCCTCGCCCGTCCATCCGTCTAGGGATGAGACTGGTGGGGTTGATGGTAGCTTCGTTCGAGGCAGTTCCCTTCGCGCAGTTTCACACGCGGACGCTTCAGCTTCATCTGTTGGCGTCTTGGGACCGGCGGCCGGGATCGTTGGATCGGTCCTTCCGGATGTCTCCCCGGGTTCGGCAGTCTCTACGGTGGTGGTTGGTTTCGGACAATCTCTCGAGGGGCAGGTCATTTCTGACCCCGCTTTGGGAAACTGTCACCACGGACGCCAGTTTGTCAGGCTGGGGGGGCTTTTGGAAGGATCTTCGGTTCCGGGGCCGGTGGGGTCCTCAGGAGGCTCACTTACCCATCAATGTTCTGGAGCTGAGAGCCATCAGGTTGGTTCTGTGTCATTTGACACAGCATCTACAGGGTCTGCTGGTTCAGGTTCGTTCGGACAATCGGACGGCGGTTGCTTACATCAATCACCAAGGAGGGACTCGCAGTCTGGGTGCCCACAGGGAGGTGTCTCTGATCCTGGTTTGGGCGGAGACTCATGTCCCTTGCATCTCGGCGGTGTACATTCCAGGAGTGGAAAACACGGAGGCGGACTCTCTGAGCTGGTGTTCGTCCTGCCGGGGGGAATGGTCTCTCCATCCCCAGGTGTTTCGATTGCTTTGTCTTCGGTGGGGAAGGCCGGAGGTGGATCTGTTTGCCTCTCGTCACAATCACAAGCTTCCGACGTTCGTTTCGTTATCCCAGGACCCTCTGGCTCTGGCGGCGGATGCCATGGCTCTGAGCTGGAGGGACCTGGGGTTCCTTTAGCTGTTTCCTCCGATTCCCATGCTAGGCAGGATTCTGCGAAAGCTGGTTCTGGAAGGAGTTCCCGCCATTCTCGTGGCTCCAAGGTGGCCAAGGCGGGTGTGGTTCGCAGACATCGTTTGTCTGGCGGTGGATCAGTTCGAGCTGCCTCTTCGGCCGGATCTTCTCACTCAGGGTCTACTGTGTTACCCCAGTTTACCAACGCTGGCTTTGACGGCTTGGCTGCTGAAACCTCCATCTTGAAGGAGGAAGGCCTTTCGGATTCGGTCATTCGGACTCTTATCAGTGCCAGGAAGAGATCCTCCTCTTCAATCTATTATAGGGCTTGGAGATCTTATATTGACTGGTGTGAGGCGAGATCTTTGCCCTGCCGGGTCTTTTCTATCTCTAGGATTTTGGAATTTCTTCAGTCTGGGCTGGACTCTGGTCTGCAGCTTAGTACTTTGAAGGGGCAGGTTTCTGCTTTGTCTATCTTTTTTCAGAGGTCTTTTGCCCTCCATTCTTTGGTCAAGACTTTTTTTCCAGGGGGTTTCGCATCTGCGGCCTCCTAGGAAGCCTTTGCTTCCTGTTTGGGATTTGAATTTGGTCCTTTCTGCTCTTCAGGCTCCTCCCTTTGAGCCTTTGCAGGATGTTGCTCTTTCTGTGTTGACTCAGAAGGTTGTCTTTTTGGTGGCCATCACTTCGGTTCGGCGTGTTTCGGAGTTGGCAGCCTTGTCTATTCAGGCTCCTTATTTTGAGAAACATCAGGACAAAGTGGTTTTTCGTTTCAAGCCAGACTTTCTTCCTAAGGTGGTCTCTGCTTTTCATCTGAATCAGGACATTGTTCTTCCCTCCTTGTGTCCTAGGCCTGGGAATGACAAGGAGAGGGCGTTGCATTGTTTGGATGTGGTACGTTGTGTCAGGTACTATTTGCGTATTACGTCTTCTTTTCGTAAGACTGATGCCTTTTTCGTGGTGCCCTGTGGGGCTTGGAAGGGCTTGGCTCCGGCTAAGTCTTCCATTAGTAAATGGATTCGTCAGGCGATTGTTGGAGCCTACTCTGCCAAGGGGAAGGATCCCCCTTTTCGTGTTACCGCTCATTCTACTCGTGCGGTTGGAGCGTCCTGGGCTTTTCAGCACCAGGCTTCTGTTGAACGAGTTTGTAAGGCTGCTACTTGGTCTTCGGTTCACACTTTTTCCAAGTTTTACAAGGTTGATGTGCGGGCCTCAGCGGATGCTGTTTTTGGCCGCAAGGTTCTGCAGGCTGCAGTGGTTTGAGTTTCTGCATTATTGCCTGGTTGGATACCCGCCCTTTTTGGACACTGCTGTTGGATGTCCCATGATTAATGATCTAAGTAACCTGAAGCGGGGTGTGTGACATACTTAGAATAATACCATTTTGTGAATACTCACCTGTAAAATGGGTATTATAAGTATGTCACACACCCCGCTTCACCCGCCCTTTTTGGTATCCTGGTTCTTTATATGGTGAAGCTTTTTTGTTATACTTGAGGGTTACCGTTGTTTTTTTTCCTGGTACCTTGTCTTATTGCTGTTTGAATTACTGGGGATTTGTTAGGAGGTACCAGGTATGTATAGACCGGGAGGGGCTTGTTGTTTTCTGGACTTCTCTGCAAGAGTGCCACCTAGCGGTGAGTATAACCCATGATTTATGATCTAAGTAACCTGAAGCGGGGTGTGTGACATACTTATAATACCCATTTTACAGGTGAGTAATCACAAAATGGTATTTTTAATCTGTCTGTCTATAGAGTGTCAGGGGGCGGGAGCCCGCTTTAAATCCACTGTCTGTCTATAGAGTGTCGGGGGGCGGGAGCCCGCTTTATATCCACTGTCTGTCTATAGAGTGTCGGGGGGGGGGGGGGCGGGAGCCCGCTTTAAATCTGTACATCGCCACTCTATAGCGCTCCCCCCGGCGACGGGTCCGTATAGCAATCCACAAGCAACTCAGTTCAGGTCCTCCTGCATTAACGACAGCGTGGCGCTAAACTTGGGCATCCCGCGCATTATGGGAGGTGGGCGCGCCCCCTTGGGCAGCGTCATGGCGGCTTCCGTATAATTGCTGTAAAATGCTTTGTCAGCCCATTAGAGCTTGGCCCCCCCCACCCCCCTGCAGTGTGCATGTGCGGACGGCATCGCCCCGGGGCAGCTTTTATCATCCGCGTGATGACATGATGCAGAGCAGCCGACGCCGCACTAAACGCCAATAAAAGCGGCGGGGGCGCTGATTCATCCGGCGTGATGGCGCCCAGGAGACGCCTGGCCCAGGTCTGTTTAGGGTCTGAAATGGCTGGAGGTCCACTTAACTCCGTTCTGGGATGCTTGGCTGATAAATATGCAGGGTATTGGTGATCTGCCTTTTTTTTGGACCAGTTAGCCCTGGATTGTAAAAGACCTAATGCCCCTGGGGCATCCCTATCTGGGGTACCCCCACCTACACAGTGGCCTGTAGATTCCCACTTGGGGATGCCCATGAATAGGTTGTGAACCCCCCTGGTGTCTTACAGGATAATGTTGCTCCTCCTTTAAAGCAGACAAAAACCCTGTCCTCCCGGCCCTGGAGTCTAAAGGGTTTCACCCGGCTCCACTCCTTCCTCCCCCTCATTCCCCCCTTTATTAACTTCTGGGGGCATCCCGTGGGAGGGCATCCCGGGTGGCTTCTGTATTAAGCCGGTACCCACTGCTGGCCTATTGTGCCTGTGCTAATCACCATATGGAGGCTTCTGGGGATAGCGTGCTCGGGGGTCCTTCGGGGCAAGCTCGGCTGTGTGCCATGTGTGGGGTATCCCCTGTGAGTAACAGTGTCAGTGTGCGTGCCGTGCGCTGAAAGTGTCCTTGCGCTTCAAGCTGGTTTGCCTGCTGCGCTTCCCAGCTCTGCGCCTCACTCGGCTTCACCTACCCCCCGGCTCCTGCAATTGGGCCCCAGTGAGGGGAATGTTGGCAGGGAGACACATTCTGATTTGGCTCTGCGGGTGGCTAACATTGAAAAGCAGCTTGCCAGGAATGCTCCTAGGAAGGCCTCTGGCAAGAAGAGACACCTGGACCCCAGGCCTGCTTTCCTTACTGAGACGTATGTGGGGATTGATGAGCTTGGTGACTGTCACCCCCTTGAAATGGGGGAGCTCTCCCAGGATTCTGACTCCTCTGGGAACCGGCAGGAGTGTTGCGATAGTGACCCTGGGTCTGCGTCCGGAGAGGAATCATGGTACCCTGAGGACACTGATAATCTACTGTCGCATATTTTTGAAATTTTGCACATTGCTCCCCCTGAGGTAGCTAAAAGAAAGCAGGGGGAGCTTTTCTGCCCTGGTAAACAGCGTCTAGAGTTCCCTGAGCAGTAACATTTACCACCTTGGTGCTTAAAGAATGGGAACGTCCTAACAGGTTTCCTGCGGTTCCCAAGGGTTTGGATAAAAGGTATCCCTTTCCTGCTGATCTTGTTAAGAGGTGGTCATTTCCCCCTGAAGTGGACGCTCCCGTGCTAGGCTTGTCCCATACTTCAGTCATGCCTTCCCCTGACACTACCACTCTGAGGGACGGAGAGGGCCGGCACATGGATCAATTGGCCTGCCATGCTTTTACCTGTGTGAGGGCTGGCTTGCGCCCCATATGTGCTGCCGCCATTAATGCTATTGCCCTTAAGAAGCTGCTCAAGCGTCTCATTGATGGTGCAACAGCTGGTAGTGTGGGGGAGGAATATAGGACTCTTACTTTGCACTGATTTTGTGTCCTTACTGCTATGGATGATGCTGTGCGGTTGTGTGGTAGGACCTCTGCGCTCTTGGTGGCTATGCGCCGCTCTGTCTGGTTGCGCCAGTGGGCAGCTGACGCTGCGGCTTAGAAAGCTCTCACTGGCCTCCCCTTCGTGGGGCTGTGGCTGTTTGGAGAACGTCTTGATGTTCTAGCCAAGGATGGGAGGTTGCCTCAGCCGAGGAGGCAGTCTCGACCCTTTTGGAGGTCCTCTGCCCCCCTCCCTTCCTTTTGCATTCCCAGAGGGGGCCGTGGCTCCCTTCTCTCCAGTGGTCGCAGAGATTCTTGGGGCGGTGGCAGAACCCGTGGTCGTCCCGGTCTCTCCTGGAATCCTAAGCCCAAGCCCCTTCAGGCATGATGGGGCGCCTTCACTCATCCAGGTGGGGGGACGGCTTTGGCTCTTTGCTCACGTCTCAGACCGGTGGATTCAGGAGGTAGTGTCCTCCGGTTACAAGATAGAGTTTACAGCCTGGCCCCCCCAAGATTCATCAGATCCCGGATGTCTTTAAACCTCCTGTCAGCTCAAGAGTTGCTCCTGGCTGTTCATTGTCTGTTAGAGACCGGAGTCATTTGTTTGGTGCCTCATCAAGAAAGAGGTCAAGGTTACTATTCCAATCTTTTCACAGTCCCCAAAAAGGACGGCTCTCTGAGGCCCATTCTGGATCTGAAGGGCCTCAACAAATTTGTCAGATTCAAGCATTTTCGCATGGAGACGCTGCGCTCTGCTGTCAGTGCCCTTCGCTTGGGTGACTTCATGACCACTGTGGGCATCAAGGATGCTTATCTTCATGTGCCTATCTTCCCAGGTCATCAGATTTCTAAGGTTCGAGCTGCAGGATCAGCATTACCAGTTTGTGGCTCTACCCTTCGGTATCACCTCGGTGCCTCGGGTGTTCACCAAGGTGCTGGCGGGAGTGATGGCTCTGCTAAGGAACCAGGGCATCCGCATCATTCCTTACCTGGACGACATCCTGATTGTGGCCAAGTCTTTTCCTCAGGCCGAGCGGGACACTCAAATTGTGACATCCACTCTGGAGTCTTTCGGCAGGGTGATCAACTATCCCAAGTCGTCTTTGTCCCCGTCCTTGGTGAGGTCCTTTCTGGGCATGACTGGATACCTCTCAGGTCAAGGTGTTCCTTCCTCAGCAGAAGGTGGAGGGTCTTCAGCTGCAGGCTCGGGCTCTGCTGTCGTGTCCTCATCCCTCCATCCGTCAGGGGATGCAGTTGGTGGGCCCGATGGTGTCCTGCTTCGAGGCAGTCCCCTTGCTCAGTTTCACATGAGACCTCTTCAGTTGCACCTCTTGTCAGTTTGGGATCGGGACCCAGTGTCCCTGGATCAGGAATTTGTTCTGTCTCCCCTGGCGAGACAGTCTCTCTCGTGGTGGCTGGACTCAAGGAACCTTCTGGGGGGCAGGTCCTTCCTGCCCCCGTGCTGGGAAACGGTCATCACGGATGCCAGTCTGACCGGCTGGGGAGGCTTCTGGAAGTCCCTGAGGTTCCAGGGTCGGTGAGGCCCATGCTTCCATCAACGTCCTGGAACTGAGGGCGATCAAGTTGGTTCTTTCTCAGCTGACCACACACCTTCGGGGTCGGGCTGTTCAGATTTGCTCAGACAAGCAGACGGCGGTTGCCTACATCAACCATCAGGGAGGGACTCTGAGCAAGCGAGCCTTCAAGGAAGTGTCCCTGATTCTGTCTTGGGCAGAACAGCATGTTCCCTGCATCTCGGCGGTCTATATCCCAGGAGTGGAGAACCAGGTGGCGGACTCCCTGAGCAGGGGGACATCTCGTCTGGGGGAGGTCTCTCAACAACCAGGTGTTTCCCTGTGTCACCGCTGGGGTCGGACCGTGGATGTGAACCTGTTTGCGTTCCGTCACAATCACAAACTTCCCAGATTTGCCTCTTTCTCAGGATCCTCTGGGCTTCGCCACGGATACCTTGGCATTAACTTGGACGGAGTTTCAGCTTCTCTATGTGTTTCCTCTCCTGGGCAGGGTCATGCGCAAGATAGCCCAGGAGCGGGTACCAGCCATACTAGTGGCCCCTTGTTGGCCAAGAAGAGTTTGGTTTGCAGATGTCGTGCAGTAGACCGGCACGTCTTGCCCAAGGATCCAGATCTTCTCACTCGGGCAGCTACGCCATCCCAATTTACAGAGGATCTGGATCCTTGGGCAAGACGTGCCGGTCTACTGCACGACATCTGCAAACCAAACTCTTCTTGGCCAATAAGGGGCTGGTACCCGCTCCTGGGCTATCTTGTGCATGACACATAGGGAACACATAGAGAAGCCGAAACTCCTTCCAAGTTATTGCCAGGGCGTCCGTGGCGAAGGCCAGAGGATCCTGAGACAGAGAGACAAATCTGGGAAGTTTGTGATTGTGACGGGACGCAAACAGGTCCACATCCCGCTTACCCCAGCGGTGACACAGGGCGAGAAACACCCGGTTGTTGAGGGACCATTCCCCCAGCCGAGACGACCCCCTGCTCGGAGTCCGCCACCTGGTTCTCCACTCCTGGAATGTAGACTGCTGAGATGCAGAGAACATGCCGTTACGCCCAAGACCGAATCAGGGACACTTCCTTGAAGGCTCGCTTGCTCCGAGTCCCTCCCTGATGGTTGATGTAGGCAACCGCCGTCTGGTTGTCTGAGCGAATCTGAACAGCCCGACCCCGGAGGTGAGTGGATAGGCGAGAAAGAACCAACCTAATCACCCTCATTTCCAGGACGTTGATGGAAGCATGGGCCTCTTGTGGGCCCCACCGACCCTGGGACTTCCAGAAGCCTCCCCAGCCGGTCACACTGGCATCTGTGGTGACCATCTCCCAGAAGGTTCCTTGAATCCAGCCATCACGAGAGAGACTGTCTGGCCAGGGGAGACAGAACAAATTCCTGATCCAGGGACAAAGTTTCCCGATCCCAAACTGACAAGAGGTGCAACTGAAGAGGTCTCATGTGAAACTGAGTAAAGGGGACCGCCTGGAAGCAGGACACCATCAGGCCCACTAACTGCATCCCTTGCCGGATGGAGAGATGGGGACACAAGAGCAGAGCCCGTGCCTGCTGCTGAAGGCCCTCCACCTTCTGCTGAGGAAGGAACACCTTGACCTGAGAGGTATCCAGAGTCATGCCCAGAAAGGACCTCACCAAGGACAGGGACAGAGAAGACTTGGGATAGTTGATCACCCAGCCGAAAGACTCGAGAGTGGAAGTCACCATCTGAGTGTCCCGCTCGGCCTGAGGAAAGGACTGGGCCACAATAAGGATATCGTCCAGGTAAGGAATGATGCGTATGCCCCGGTTCCTTAGAAGAGCCATCACTCCCGCCAGTACCTTGGTGAACACCCGAGGCGCTGAGGTGATACCGAAGGGTAGAACCACAAACTGGTAATGCTGATCCTGCAGCTCGAACCTTAGAAATCTCTGATGACCTGGGAAGATAGGCACATGAAGATAAGCATCCTTGATGTCCACAGTGGTCATGAAGTCGCCCGGGCGAAGGGTACTGACAGCAGAGCGCAGCGTCTCCATACGAAAATGCTTGAATCTGACAAATTTGTTGAGGCCCTTCAGATCCAGAATGGGCCTCAGAGAGCCGTCCTTTTTGGGGAGCCGTCCTTTTTGGGGACCGTGAAAAGATTGGAATAGTACCCCTGACCCAGTTCTTGATGGGGCACCTAACAAATGACTCCTGACTCTAACAGGCATTGAAACGCCAGAAGCAACCCTTGAGCAGACAGGGGGTTTAAAGACATCCGGGATCTGATGAATCTTGGGGGGGGGGGGCAGGCTGCAAACTCTATCTTGTAACCGGAGGACACTACCTCCTGAATCCACCGGTCTGAGACGTGAAGCCTCCAGACGTGAGCAAAGAGCCGAAGCCGTCCCCCCACCCGGATGGGTGAGGGCGCCCCTTCATGCCTGAGGGGGCTTGGGAGAGGGTCTGGGCTTGCAACTCCAGGAGAGACCGGGGCGACCACAGCCTCCTGCCATC
Organism: Gastrophryne carolinensis; assembly: GCA_027917425.1. NCBI lineage: Eukaryota > Metazoa > Chordata > Amphibia > Anura > Microhylidae > Gastrophryne > Gastrophryne carolinensis. The sequence continues at coordinate 3,422,105 of CM051241.1, forward strand.
CTTGGCTAGAACATCAAGACGCTCCCCAAATAGCCGCAGCCCCACGAAAGGGAGGCCAGTGAGTCCACTGACGTAACCAAACAGAGCGGCGCATAGCCACCAAGAGCGCAGAGGCCCTACCGCTCAGCCGCACAGCATCATCCATAGCAGTAAGGATAAAGGCCACAAAAGCAGAGCAAACCAAGAGAGTCCCGCACAGGCCGGGCGCAATCCAGCCCCCACACAAGTAAAAGCAGGGCAGGCCAGCTGATCTACGCGCCGGTCCTCGCTGTCCCTCAGAGTGGTAGTGTCAGGGGAAGGCATGACCGAAGTATTGGACAAGCCTAGCACGGGAGCGTCCACCTCAGGGGGAAATGACCACCTTTTAACAAGATCAGCAGGAAATGGATACCGCTTATCCAAACCCTTGGGCACAGCAGGCAGCCTGTTAGGACATTCCCATTCTTTAAGCACCACAGTGGTGAAATGCCCCTGCTCAGGGAACTCCAGACCCCGTTTACTAGGACGAAACCGCCCACCCTGTTTCCTTTTAGCCACCACAGGGGGAGCAATGTGTAAAATTTCAAAAATGTGAGACAGCAAATCATCATTGTCCTCAGGATACCATGATTCCTTCCCAGATTCAGGGTCACTATCACAGCCCTCCTGCTGGTCCCCAGAGGAGACAGAGTCCTGGAGCAATTCCCCTTCCTCTAGGGAATAACGTCCAGCAGTGACATCATATTCCTCATACTCTTCTGTGGAGCGTGAGGCAGTGGAACTCGGGTGGCGCTTCTTGCCAGAGGCCTTCCTAGGAACAGGCCCGGCAAGCTGCTTCTCAATGCTGGCCACCCACAGAGCCAAATCAGAGTGTGATCCCCTGCTAATATCCCCTTCACTGGGGCCCAATTGCAGGAGCGGGGGGAGTAGGTGAAGCTGAGGGGGGCGCAGAGCTGGGAAGCGAAGCAGGCAAACCAGCTTGACACTTTGAGCGCACGGCACGCAGACCGTGACACTGTAACTCACAGGGGATACCCCACACATGGAACACAGCCGAGCTTGTCCCGAAGGACCCCCAAGCACGCTATCCCCAGAAGCCTCCATATGGTGATTAAAGTGGACCAACACCCACGGGTGATCGGCCCGGGAATCTATAAGATTCCCGGGCCGATCACCTCCCTCCCCGCGGGACATCCGAGATCGGGATGTGCCTCTAGGCCAGAGAGGGGGATGCGGGGGGACACCTGAAGGAAAAGGAGACCTAGTCCCCAAAAACACTCACACCCTCAGAAGCCAGGACAGGAACTCCGCATCCCTATTAGGCTCACCATAAAGCCTATGGCCGGCTCCCCTTTGTGGTACAGGGTCTGCGGCTTGGAGCAGCGCTCCCCGATCACCTGACCCTAGTGCTCCTCTACCCTCACCCGATCTGTCAGCCGAGGCTGGGAGGCACAGAGGGTCCAGAAACGGGTGGAAATAGCCATGCGGGGCCGCAGGCTTGGCTGCCTCGCTCACCTGCGCATAGAGAGAGAGAGCCATCTTCTATCTTCGCAGTCAACTGCAGAGAGAACACTGGGGAACTCTATGGTTAAGCCCGTTTTTATAGGGGGCCGGGACAAGCCACAGCTTTTCTGCAGTACCACTGCGCCACCTTGTGGCGGAATAACCCAACTGTTATGAATACCGAAGCGGGCCGTGCCATGCAATAAAGAAAACGTATGTATGTGTGAAAATTATATATATAGATATAGATATATAGATATATATAGAAATATATATATATATATATATATATATAGAAATATATATATATATCTATAAAGGTTTGGATGAGCATCCTTGGCATTTCCTCTGCATGCGGAGTTCCTCCTCCATTGGTGGGTCTCTGTATTACAGGTGATGGAGTAAATAGAAAATTCTACGTGTTTCCAGCCCCCCGACCGCTCTTTCTTCTCCTCGGGGCTTCCTGTGTTATGACTTTCTCAGGTGCTGCGCCCCCCCCCGCCCCTTCCTCCTCATTGTTATTGGCCTTCCTGTAAACTGTCACCTGCTGGGACAAGAGGAGCCGCTCACATGACCTCCTGTCCCTCAGAGCTCACACTCTAATGTCTCCCCCACACTCACACACTGTTATTATACATTATATAGCACTGACATATAGCACAGCGCTGTACATAGAAGCAGTCACATGACCTCCTGTCCCTCAGAGCTCACACTCTAATGTCTCCCCCACACTCACACTCTGTTATTATACATTATATAGCGCTGACATATACCACAGCGCTGTACATAGAAGCAGTCACATGACCTCCTGTCCCTCAGAGCTCACACTCTAATGTCTCCTCCACACTCACACACTGTTATTATACATTATATAGCGCTGACATATACCACAGCGCTGTACAGAGATGCAGTCACATGACTGAGGTGAGTGATGTCACAGTCTCCGCCCCCTGGTGTTGCAGGTGAACCTGGCGCTGCCGATCTTCTTCATCCTGGCGTGCATCTTCCTCATCGTCGTCTCCTTCTACATGACGCCGGTTGAGTGCGGCATTGGCTTCGTCATCATCCTGTCGGGGGTCCCGGTCTATTATTTCGGGGTGTGGTGGCAGGACAAGCCTGATTGGCTGCAGCAGGGCATATGTGAGTATCCGGCATCCTGCCGTTGGATGGGCAGAAGGGGAGCGGGTTGAATAGGGCTTATCAGGGAAGGGAGCGGGTTGAATAGGGCTTATCAGGGAAGGGAGCGGGTTGAATAGGGCTTATCAGGGAAGGGAGCGGGTTGAATAGGGCTTATCAGGGAAGGGAGCGGGTTGAATAGGGCTTATCAGGGAAGGGAGCGGGTTGAATAGGGCTTATCAGGGAAGGGAGCGGGTTGAATAGGGCTTATCAAAGAATGGTAAGGAGTGGTGAATGATACGACCATGGGAAGAGGGGAAAGCAGATTCCTTAATGGGAGGTGCTAAGTGAAGGGTTACTTACACCCAAATGTGGGTCCTGCAGCCCTCAGTATGAGCTGACGCCCACTGCACCCTATTGTACTGTGCCCAGCTTACCTGGGGGGTGAGGGGAAGGAGGAGGACGGAGGGATGGGGGGAAAGAGGGAGGAGGACGGAGGGATGGGGGGGAAAGAGGAGGACGGAGGGATGAGGGGAAAGAGGAGGACGGAGGGAGGGATGGGGGGAAAGAGGAGGACGGAGGGATGAGGGGAAAGAGGAGGACGGAGGGAGGGATGAGGGGAAAGAGGAGGACGGAGGGATGGGGGGGAAAGAGGAGGACGGAGGGATGGGGGGGAAAGAGGAGGACGGAGGGATGAGGGGAAAGAGGAGGACGGAGTGAGGGATGAGGGGAAAGAGGAGGACGGAGGGAGGGATGAGGGGAAAGAGGACGGAGTGAGGGATGAGGGGAAAGAGGAGGACGGACGGGGATGGGGGGGGAAAGAGGAGGACGGAGGGATGGGGGGGAAAGAGGAGGACGGAGGGATGGGGGGAAAGAGGGAGGACGGAGGGATGGGGGGAAAGAGGAGGACGGAGGGATGGGGGGGAAAGAGGAGGACGGAGGGATGGGGGGAAAGAGGGAGGAGGACGGAGTGAGGGATGAGGGGAAAGAGGAGGACGGAGGGATGGGGGGGGAAAGAGGAGGACGGAGGGATGGGGGGGAAAGAGGAGGACGGAGGGATGGGGGAAAGAGGAGGACGGAGGGATGGGGGGGAAAGAGGAGGACGGAGGGATGGGGGGAAAGAGGGAGGAGGACGGAGGGATGGGGGGGAAAGAGGAGGACGGAGGGATGAGGGGAAAGAGGAGGACGGAGTGAGGGATGAGGGGAAAGAGGAGGACGGAGGGATGAGGGGAAAGAGGAGGACGGAGTGAGGGATGAGGGGAAAGAGGAGGACGGAGGGATGGGGGGGAAAGAGGAGGACGGAGGGATGGGGGGGAAAGAGGAGGACGGAGGGATGGGGGGGAAAGAGGAGGACGGAGGGATGGGGGGAAAGAGGAGGACGGAGGGATGGGGGGGGAAAGAGGAGGACGGAGGGATGGGGGGAAAGAGGAGGACGGAGGGATGGGGGGAAAGAGGAGGACGGAGGGATGGGGGGAAAGAGGAGGACGGAGGGATGGGGGGGAAAGAGGAGGACGGAGGGATGGGGGGGAAAGAGGAGGACGGAGGGATGGGGGGGAAAGAGGAGGACGGAGGGATGGGGGGGAAAGAGGAGGACGGAGGGATGGGGGGGAAAGAGGAGGACGGAGGGATGGGGGGAAAGAGGAGGACGGAGTGAGGGATGAGGGGAAAGAGGAGGACGGAGTGAGGGATGAGGGGAAAGAGGAGGACGGAGTGAGGGATGAGGGGAAAGAGGAGGACGGAGTGAGGGATGAGGGGAAAGAGGAGGACGGAGTGAGGGATGAGGGGAAAGAGGAGGACGGAGTGAGGGATGAGGGGAAAGAGGAGGACGGAGTGAGGGATGAGGGGAAAGAGGAGGACGGAGTGAGGGATGAGGGGAAAGAGGAGGACGGAGTGAGGGATGAGGGGAAAGAGGAGGACGGAGTGAGGGATGAGGGGAAAGAGGAGGACGGAGTGAGGGATGAGGGGAAAGAGGAGGACGGAGTGAGGGATGAGGGGAAAGAGGAGGACGGAGTGAGGGATGAGGGGAAAGAGGAGGACGGAGTGAGGGATGAGGAAAGAGGAGGACGGAGGGATGGGGGGAAAGAGGAGGACGGAGGGATGGGGGGAAAGAGGAGGACGGAGGGATGGGGGGAAAGAGGAGGACGGAGGGATGGGGGGAAAGAGGAGGACGGAGGGATGGGGGGAAAGAGGAGGACGGAGGGATGGGGGGGAAAGAGGAGGACGGAGGGATGGGGGGGAAAGAGGAGGACGGAGGGATGGGGGGGAAAGAGGAGGACGGAGGGATGGGGGGGAAAGAGGAGGACGGAGGGATGAGGGGAAAGAGGAGGACGGAGGGATGAGGGGAAAGAGGAGGACGGAGGGATGGGGGGGAAAGAGGAGGACGGAGGGATGGGGGGGAAAGAGGAGGACGGAGGGATGGAGGGGAAAGAGGAGGACGGAGGGATGGGGGGAAAGAGGAGGACGGAGGGATGGGGGGGAAAGAGGAGGACGGAGGGATGGGGGGAAAGAGGAGGACGGAGGGATGGGGGGAAAGAGGAGGACGGAGGGATGGGGGGAAAGAGGAGGACGGAGGGATGGATGAGGGGAAAGAGGAGGACGGAGGATGGGATGAGGGGAAAGAGGAGGACGGAGTGAGGGATGAGGGGAAAGAGGAGGACGGAGTGAGGGATGAGGGAAAGAGGAGGACGGAGGGATGGGGGGAAAGAGGAGGACGGAGGGATGGGGGGAAAGAGGAGGACGGAGGGATGGGGGGAAAGAGGAGGACGGAGGGAGGGATGGGGGAAAGAGGAGGACGGAGGGAGGGATGGGGGAAAGAGGAGGACGGAGGGAGGGATGGGGGAAAGAGGAGGACGGAGGGAGGGATGGGGGGGAAAGAGGAGGACGGAGGGAGGGATGGGGGGGAAAGAGGAGGACGGAGGGAGGGATGGGGGGGAAAGAGGAGGACGGAGGGAGGGATGGGGGGGAAAGAGGAGGACGGAGGGAGGGATGGGGGGGAAAGAGGAGGACGGAGGGAGGGATGGGGGGGAAAGAGGAGGACGGAGGGAGGATGGGGGGGAAAGAGGAGGACGGAGGGAGGGATGGGGGGGAAAGAGGAGGACGGAGGGAGGGATGGGGGGGAAAGAGGAGGACGGAGGGAGGGATGGGGGGGAAAGAGGAGGACGGAGGGATGGGGGGGGAAAGAGGAGGACGGAGGGATGGGGGGGGAAAGAGGAGGACGGAGGGATGGGGGGGGAAAGAGGAGGACGGAGGGATGGGGGGAAAGAGGAGGACGGAGGGATGGGGGAAAGAGGAGGACGGAGGGATGGATGGGGGGAAAGAGGAGGACGGAGGGATGGATGGGGGGAAAGAGGAGGACGGAGGGATGGGGGGGGAAGGAGGAGGACTGAGTGAGGGATGGGGGGGGAAGGAGGAGGACTGAGTGAGGGATGGGGGGGAAGGAGGAGGACTGAGTGAGGGATGGGGGGGGAAGGAGGAGGACGGAGTTAGGGATGGGGGGGGAAGGAGGAGGACGGAGTGAGGGATGGGGGGGAAGAGGAGGACGGAGTGAGGGATGGGGGGGAAAGAGGAGGACGGAGTGAGGGATGGGGGGGAAAGGAGGAGGACTGAGTGAGGGATGGGGGGGGAAGGAGGAGGACTGAGTGAGGGATGGGGGGGGGAAGGAGGAGGACTGAGTGAGGGATGGGGGGAAGGAGGAAGACTGAGTGAGGGATGGGGGGGAAGGAGGAGGACTGAGTGAGGGATGGGGGGGAAGGAGGAGGAATGAGTGAGGGATGGGGGGGAAAGAGGAGGACTGAGTGAGGGATGGGGGGGGGAAGGAGGAGGACGGAGTGAGGGATGGGGGGGGAAGGAGGAGGACGGAGTGAGGGATGGGGGGGGAAGGAGGAGGACGGAGTGAGGGATGGGGGGAAGGAGTGAGGGATGGGGGGGAAGAGGAGGACGGAGTGAGGGATGGGGGGAAGGAGGAGGACGGAGTGAGGGATGAGGGGAAAGAGGAGGACGGAGTGAGGGATGAGGGGAAAGAGGAGGACGGAGTGAGGGATGGGGGGAAAGAGGAGGACGGAGTGAGGGATGAGGGGAAAGAGGAGGACGGAGTGAGGGATGGAGGGGAAAGAGGAGGACGGAGTGAGGGATGAGGGGAAAGAGGAGGACGGAGTGAGGGATGAGGGGAAAGAGGAGGACGGAGTGAGGGATGAGGGGAAAGAGGAGGACGGAGTGAGGGATGGAGGGGAAAGAGGAGGACGGAGTGAGGGATGAGGGGAAAGAGGAGGACGGAGTGAGGGATGGGGGGGAAAGAGAAGGACGGAGTGAGGGATGAGGGGAAAGAGGAGGACGGAGTGAGGGATGAGGGGAAAGAGGAGGACGGAGTGAGGGATGGAGGGGAAAGAGGAGGAGGGAGGGATGGATGGGGGGGAAGAGGAGGACGGAGTGAGGGATGAGGGGAAAGAGGAGGACGGAGTGAGGGATGAGGGGAAAGAGGAGGACGGAGTGAGGGATGGGGGGGAAAGAGGAGGACGGAGTGAGGGATGGGGGGAAAGAGGAGGACGGAGTGAGGGATGGGGGGAAAGAGGAGGACGGAGTGAGGGATGGAGGGGAAAGAGGAGGACGGAGTGAGGGATGAGGGGAAAGAGGAGGACGGAGTGAGGGATGAGGGGAAAGAGGAGGACGGAGTGAGGGATGGGGGGGAAAGAGAAGGACGGAGTGAGGGATGAGGGGAAAGAGGAGGACGGAGTGAGGGATGAGGGGAAAGAGGAGGACGGAGTGAGGGATGGAGGGGAAAGAGGAGGAGGGAGGGATGGATGGGGGGAAGAGGAGGACGGAGTGAGGGATGAGGGGAAAGAGGAGGACGGAGTGAGGGATGAGGGGAAAGAGGAGGACGGAGTGAGGGATGAGGGGAAAGAGGAGGACGGAGTGAGGGATGGGGGGGAAAGAGGAGGACGGAGTGAGGGATGGGGGGGAAAGAGGAGGACGGAGTGAGGGATGAGGGGAAAGAGGAGGACGGAGTGAGGGATGGGGGGGAAAGAGGAGGACGGAGTGAGGGATGGGGGGAAAGAGGAGGAGGAGGGAGGGATGGGGGGAAGAGAAGGACAGAGTGAGGGATGAGGGGAAAGAGGAGGAGGGAGTGAGGGATGGGGGGAAGAGAAGGATGGGGGGGGGAATGAGGACGGGATGGGGGGGAATGAGGGGAAAGGGAAGGATGGGGGGGGGAATGAGGACGGGATGGGGGGGAATGAGGGGAAAGGGAAGGATGGGGGGGGAATGAGGACGGGATGGGGGGGAATGAGGGGAAAGGGAAGGATGGGGGGGAATGAGGACGGGATGGGGGGGAATGAGGGGAAAGGGAAGGATGGGGGGGAATGAGGGGAAAGGGAAGGACGGGGGGGAATGAGGGGAAAGGGAAGGACGGGGGGGGGAATGAGGGGAAAGGGAAGGGGGGGGGGAATGAGGGGAAAGGGAAGGACGGGGGGGGGGGGAATGAGGGGAAAGGGAAGGATGGGGGGGAATGAGGGGAAAGGGAAGGATGGGGGGGAATGAGGGGAAAGGGAAGGACGGGGGGGGGGAATGAGGGGAAAGGGAAGGGGGGGGGGAATGAGGGGAAAGGGAAGGACGGGGGGGGGGAATGAGGGGAAAGGGAAGGACGGGGGGGGGGGAATGAGGGGAAAGGGAAGGACGGGGGGGGGGGAATGAGGGGAAAGGGAAGGACGGGGGGGGGGAATGAGGGGAAAGGGAAGGACGGGGGGGGGGAATGAGGGGAAAGGGAAGGACGGGGGGGGGGAATGAGGGGAAAGGGAAGGACGGGGGGGGGAATGAGGGGAAAGGGAAGGACGGGGGGGGGGAATGAGGGGAAAGGGAAGGACGGGGGGGGGGAATGAGGGGAAAGGGAAGGACGGGGGGGGGGAATGAGGGGAAAGGGAAGGACGGGGGGGGGAATGAGGGGAAAGGGAAGGACGGGGGGGGGGAATGAGGGGAAAGGGAAGGACGGGGGGGGGGAATGAGGGGAAAGGGAAGGACGGGGGGGGGGAATGAGGGGAAAGGGAAGGACGGGGGGGGGAATGAGGGGAAAGGGAAGGACGGGGGGGGAAATGAGGGGAAAGGGAAGGACGGGGGGGGGGAAAATGAGGGGAAAGGGAAGGACAGGGGGGAAATGAGGGGAAAGGGAAGGACGGGGGGGGGGGAAATGAGGGGAAAGGGAAGGACGGGGGGGGGGGAAATGAGGGGAAAGGGAAGGACGGGGGGGGGAAATGAGGGGAAAGGGAAGGACGGGGGGGGAATGAGGGGAAAGGGAAGGACGGGGGGGGGGAATGAGGGGGGGGTGGGGCGGTGCTCCGTGTGTGCGCTGCTGTGAAGTTATTGCAGTCGGGCAGGAGGCTGCTGCTTCCGGTTGTGTCGGGGTGTTTGGCGTTTGGCGAGATCTCCTGGTGTAACGTCGTCTTCTCTTTCCTTCCGGCAGATTCCAGCACGGCGGTTCTCCAGAAGATGATGGAAGTTGTGCCGCAAGAGTCCTAATCCTGAAGCCCCGCCCCCTTCCCGGACACGCACAGAAACATTCTGATTTTTTTTTTTTCTTATTTTTTACTATTCTAAAATGTTCCTGATTGCAGACTCCGCCCCCTCGAAGCCTGTTACACTCCCTCGGTCTCCGCGTCCACCCAACCAGAAGTTAGCGGGCCTGAATCGGTGCTGCGAGCTGGAGGCGGCCATGACGCTCAAGCACTGCCGCGGCCGCTCCCGACTTTTTAGGAGAAACTACTGACTTTTTGTAACTTTCCGGCGGTGATTCTGCGCCGCGGTGCAGCGAGATTGTCCTGCTCCTACCGTGAGGAAAGGGAGCTCCTCCCCCTCTATGATCCTGTGTGTAGGGGGAGGGGCTTGCTTTCATTCCACACTCCATAGACAATCCACCTCCTCCATTTCTAATTGTTCCCATCATCCCAATCTTAGACGCGATTGGAGGTTGTGGGCGGAGCTTCCGATCTTAGATGGTTGTGGGCGGAGCTTCCGAATGGCGGCTCGCGATCATGTTCTTTTCTATGAGAAGTGTGTTTTTTTATTTTACGATTAGCTCCAATCTCATTGGCTGAGAAGTATTTTAGTATTATCCCCAACGTGATTGGCCAAGAAACCGTTTCCTTTCCGCGTTGCTGGAATCTTCGGAGAAATGTTACAATTCCCGTTTACAGTCGCAGCGTCTGCTTCTCCCGCCGCTCACCAGGCTGCGATCTGATTGGCTGGAAGGAAAGAAACAACAACGGTGTATCTGTCGGGATGCCCCCAGGCAACGGAACAGAACCTATTAAAGTGGAACAAAACCCAGGATTTAAGTTTAAAACTATTAGTCTGACCAAATCCCCCCCCACTGCTATTGCCTCCTGAATGAGGATTGTGTCAATCTCAGATTTGGGTCCACTTTAAATGCCTGGCAAACATCAGGGTTTCACAAAGCAGGATCTTCAGAATTCCTATTGTGAATAGGCCAGGTTTTTGGTCTGCTTTGTATATCCGGCAACTGGCTGGGTTTACACAGAAGAACGTTCTTGATGGGATTAGGTAAATCCCACGTTTGGGTCTGCTTTAAATATCACGCAGTCGACTGGGTTTCACAAAGCAGAACATTCTAAATTGGAATAGTGTAAATCCCAAGTTTGGGTCTGCTTTAAGTATCAGGCCACCAGCGGGGTTTCCCATAGCAGGATGTTCTGAATCCAGATTGTGAAATCCCCAGGTTTGGGTCTGCTTTAAGTATCAGGCCACCAGCGGGGTTTCCCATAGCAGGACGTTCTGAATCCAGATTGTGAAATCCCCAGGTTTGGGTCTGCTTTAAGTATCAGGCCACCAGCGGGGTTTCCCATAGCAGGACATTCTGAATCCAGATTGTGAAATCCCCAGGTTTGGGTCTGCTTTAAGTATCAGGCTTCACAAAGCAGGACGTTCTGAATCCAGAAAATACCAGGTTTGGGTCCGCTTTAAATATCGGGCCATCGGCAGAGTTTCACACAACCTAACATTCTGAATGGGGATTATGTAAATAGCAGGTTTGGGTCCGCTTTAAGTATCAGGCCACTGGTGGAATTTCACACAGCATAACATTCTGAATAGGGATTGTGTAAATACCAGGTTTGGGTCCGCTTTAAATATCGGGCCATCGGTAGAGTTTCACACACCCTAACATTCTGAATGGGGATTATGTAAATACCAGGTTTGGGTCCGCTTTAAATATCGGGCCATCGGTAGAGTTTCACACACCCTAACATTCTGAATGGGGATTATGTAAATACCAGGTTTGGGTCCGCTTTAAATATCGGGCCATCGGTAGAGTTTCACACAACCTAACATTCTGAATGGGGATTATGTAAATAGCAGGTTTGGGTCCACTTTAAGTATCGGGCCACTGGTGGAATTTCACACAGCATAACATTCTGAATGGGGATTATGTAAATAGCAGGTTTGGGTCCGCTTTAAATATCGGGCCATCGGTAGAGTTTCACACACCCTAACATTCTGAATGGGGATTATGTAAATACCAGGTTTGGGTCCGCTTTAAATATCGGGCCATCGGTAGAGTTTCACACAACCTAACATTCTGAATGGGGATTATGTAAATAGCAGGTTTGGGTCCACTTTAAGTATCAGGCCACTGGTGGAGTTTCACACAGCATAACATTCTGAATGGGGATTGTGTTAATCCCAGGTTTGGGTCTACTTTAAATGTCAGGCTTCACAAAGCTGGACTGAATCCAGAAATCCCAGGTTTGGGTCCGCTTTAAATAGGCCACTGCCAGGGTTTCACACAGCATAACATTCTGAATGGAGATTATGTAAATCCCAGGTTCGGGTCTGCTTTAAAGGGACAGTCCAGTTTAAATAACTTGTGAGTCATGAAAGCAGCCATGAGGGGATTTCCTGCGGCTGCCGCCCCATTGTCTTCTATTGAAAGGGGGAGTGGCTCTGTCTCACCCTACCTCCACCTGCAGGGGTGCGCACCCTTGCTAGTCATGTGGCAGGTGGTGGGCGGGGCTGAGGCCAGCTGCACTCGCTTCTGATGTCGGTGCAGTCTGCATGGAAAGAGCGTTGGTGATTGGCTGGGCAGTCGGCGTGGCGACCAGGAAGAGGAGGGTTTGCAGGTGGTCCATGGGCATACACCCTGATTGGGATGCCCCGCCCACAAGAGGGACAACGCCCCCCAAAAAGTTCCAAACCCCCGGGGCATCTAAAATCGGGATGCCCCGCCCACAAGAGGGATAACGCCCCAAAAAGTTCCAATCCAGCCCTGGAGTCTAAACCCCCGGGGCATCACAAGAGGGACAACACCCCCAAAAAGTTCCAATCCAGCCCTGATGTACAAACCCCCGGGGCATCTAAAATTGCGATGCCCCGCCCACAAGAGGGACAACGCCCCAAAAAGTTCCAATCCAGCCCTGATGTACAAACCCCCGGGGCATCTGAAATCGGGATGCCCCGCCCACAAGAGGGACAACGCCCCAAAAAAGTTCCAATCCAGCCCTGGAGTCTAAACCCCCGGGGCATCACAAGAGGGACAACACCCCCAAAAAAGTTCCAATCCAGCCCTGATGTACAAACCCTGGGGCATCTGAAATCGGGATGCCCCGCCCACAAGAGGGACAACGCCCCAAAAAAGTTCCAATCCAGCCCTGGAGTCTAAACCCCCGGGGCATCACAAGAGGGACAACACCCCCAAAAAAGTTCCAATCCAGCCCTGATGTACAAACCCCCGGGGCATCTAAAATTGCGATGCCCCGCCCACAAGAGGGACAACGCCCCAAAAAGTTCCAATCCAGCCCTGATGTACAAACCCCCGGGGCATCTGAAATTGCGATGCCCCGCCCACAAGAGGGACAGCGCCCCAAAAAGTTCATTTTAAACAGGACAAAAGCCACCCAATCCAGCCCTGGAATCTAAACCCCCGGGGCATCACAAGAGGGACAACGCCCCAAAAAGTTCATTTTAAACAGGACAAAAGCCACCCAATCCAGCCCTGGAATCTAAACCCCCGGCTGTGTATCTCTCCAAGCTTCAGCCTGACCAATCAGAAGGCTGCGATTTCCCTCCAGCCAATCAGATGAGAGCCGTCTACCTTCCTTCACCTTCCTCTCCCGCGGATCAATGTTACTTTTGGAATTTGTATTAATATATTTTTTTTTATTATTAGTCGCGGAGCCTCTGATTGGGCGATGGGCTCGTCCGGAGGCTCCGCCCCCTTTGCAGTATAGATGTTTTTTGTGCTGTTCTGTGTTTTTAGTTACTAATTTAATTTGTAATATATAGATGTATTTTATTTATTCCTGGGAGGGGTTAGATACGTTTTAATGTCTTAACACTTAGCGCGGGGGGGGGGTGAAGGCGGAGCTACCGCTGCGGACTCCTGGATGGATACTGTGATGTTAAGGGGAACCCCGCCCTAATCCTTTACAGAGGATGTAGCAGTGGCTTCTAATCTCGGCATGTTATTGGCTGTTTGGGCAGGGAGCCCCCTTTAAGAAGCGACCTCCTCCAATCCGGTGTTGAGAAAATGCCACTGGCTTCTAATCGCAGCACCTGATTGGCTGTTTAGGCAGGAAGCCCCCTTTAAGAAGCTAAGATCTACTAAAAAGATATCTCCTCCAATCAGGCGCAGAGAAAATGCTAATGGCTTCTAATCACAGCATGTGATTGGCTGTTCAAGCAGGGAGTCCCCTTTTAAGAAGCCCTGAGCTCCTCCAATCAGGTGCAGAGAATATGCTAATGACTTCCAATCACAGCATGTGATTGGCTGTTCAAGCAGGGAGTCCCCTTTTAAGAGGCCCTGAGTTACTAAAAAGAGCTCCTCCAATCAGGTGCAGAGAAAATGCCTAATGGGCTTCTAATCCCTGCTCCTGATTGGCTGTTTGGGCAGGGAGTCCCCTTTCAGAGGCCCTGATGTACTATAAAGAGCTCCTCCAATCAGGTGCTTAGAAAATAAATGCCCACTGGCTTCTAATCACAGAATGTGATTGGCTGTTAGGACAGGGAGTCCCCTTTAAGTACTAAAATGAGCTCCTCCAATCAGGTGCAGAGAATATGCTAATGGCTTCCAATCGCAGCATGTGATTGGCTGTTCAAGCAGGGAGTCCCCTTTAAAAAGCCAAGATTTACTAAAAAAAAGCTCCTCCAATCAGGTGCAGAGGAAATGCCTAATGGGCTTCTAATCCCTGCTCCTGATTGGCTGTTCTGTGTATTGTAATTAAAGCTGTACACGCACATCCTCTTCGTCTTATACTTTATTATACTTATATTTTAGTAAGATCGTACAATCTGATCATATAGTAAATCCTTACGCGGAGACGGATGCTGGCGCTGACCCAAATCCTATTGGTCAGCTGTACTAGGACCTGATTGGACCACACTCCTCTTTATGGCCAGTTGGGTAATATTGTACAATCAGATTGGCTGCTTGAGGATGCCAATGCAATGAGCTTTTAGTGAGATTGATCCTATTGGTCAGCTGGGGCTTTTGTTCTGGACCTGTAGGGAGATCGGACTTCAGCACCTTCTCTTTATGGTCGGTTGGGGCCCCTATAAAGTTTCTTGTGTAAGATTGTACAATCAGATTGTACAACGTAGGAGTGGCATCCTGAATCAGCCAATCATCGAGGGCTCTTCTACTACACGGTTATGGTGAGATTGTATTTGTATCCCCGAAACGATGTAATCAGTTGGGGCGCCTTCCTTTAAAAGTTTCGGTAAGGTTGTACAATCTGATTGTATAACTTTAGCCTGGTAATACTAGACAATCTATTTGTATAGTGGGTTATACAGTCTCATTGTATAGAGTTATATAATTTGATTGTGTAGCAGGTTATACATTCTGATTGTGTAGCGGGTCATACAGTCTGATTGTATAGCGGGTCATACAGTCTGATTGTATAGCGGGTTATACAGTCTGATTGATTGTATAGCGGGTTATACAGTCTGATTGTGTAGTGGGTCATACAGTCTGATTGTATAGCGGGTCATACAGTCTGATTGTATAGCGGGTTATACAGTCTGATTGATTGTATAGCGGGTTATACAGTCTGATTGTGTAGCAGGTTATACAGTCTGATTGTGTAGCAGGTTATACAGTCTGATTGTATAGCGGGTCATACAGTCTGATTGTATAGCGGGTCATACAGTCTGATTGTATAGCGGGTTATACAGTCTGATTGATTGTATAGCGGGTTATACAGTCTGATTGTGTAGTGGGTCATACAGTCTGATTGATTGTATAGCGGGTTATACAGTCTGATTGTGTAGCGGGTCATACAGTCTGATTGATTGTATAGCGGGTTATACAGTCTGATTGTGTAGTGGGTCATACAGTCTGATTGATTGTATAGCGGGTTATACAGTCTGATTGTGTAGCGGGTTATACAGTCTGATTGTGTAGCGGGTTATACAGTCTGATTGTGTAGCGGGTCATACAGTCTGATTGTGTAGCGGGTTATACAGTCTGATTGTGTAGCGGGTTATACAGCCTGATTGTGTAGCAGGTTATACAGTCTGATTGTGTAGCAGGTTATACAGTCTGATTGATTGTGTAGCGGGTCATACAGTCTGATTGATTGTATAGCGGGTTATACAGTCTGATTGATTGTATAGCGGGTTATACAGTCTGATTGTGTAGCGGGTTATACAGTCTGATTGATTGTATAGCGGGTTATACAGTCTGATTGTGTAGCGGGTCATACAGTCTGATTGATTGTGTAGCGGGTCATACAGTCTGATTGTATAGCAGGTTATACAGTCTGATTGTATAGCGGGTTATACAGTCTGATTGATTGTGTAGTGGGTCATACAGTCTGATTGATTGTATAGCGGGTTATACAGTCTGATTGATTGTATAGCGGGTTATACAGTCTGATTGTGTAGCGGGTTATACAGTCTGATTGATTGTATAGCGGGTTATACAGTCTGATTGATTGTATAGCGGGTTATACAGTCTGATTGTGTAGCGGGTTATACAGTCTGATTGATTGTATAGCGGGTTATACAGTCTGATTGATTGTATAGCGGGTCATACAGTCTGATTGTGTAGCGGGTTATACAGTCTGATTGATTGTATAGCGGGTTATACAGTCTGATTGTATAGCGGGTTATACAGTCTGATTGTGTAGCGGGTTATACAGTCTGATTGTGTAGCGGGTCATACAGTCTGATTGATTGTGTAGTGGGTCATACAGTCTGATTGTATAGCGGGTTATACAGTCTGATTGTATAGCGGGTTATACAGTCTGATTGTGTAGCGGGTTATACAGTCTGATTGTGTAGCGGGTTATACAGTCTGATTGATTGTATAGCGGGTTATACAGTCTGATTGATTGTGTAGTGGGTCATACAGTCTGATTGATTGTATAGCGGGTTATACAGTCTGATTGTGTAGCGGGTCATACAGTCTGATTGTGTAGCGGGTCATACAGTCTGATTGTATAGCAGGTTATACAGTCTGATTGTATAGCGGGTTATACAGTCTGATTGATTGTGTAGTGGGTCATACAGTCTGATTGATTGTATAGCGGGTCATACAGTCTGATTGTGTAGCGGGTTATACAGTCTGATTGATTGTATAGCGGGTTATACAGTCTGATTGTGTAGCGGGTTATACAGTCTGATTGATTGTATAGCGGGTTATACAGTCTGATTGATTGTATAGCGGGTTATACAGTCTGATTGATTGTATAGCGGGTTATACAGTCTGATTGTATAGCGGGTTATACAGTCTGATTGATTGTATAGCGGGTTATACAGTCTGATTGTGTAGCAGGTTATACAGTCTGATTGTATAGCGGGTCATACAGTCTGATTGATTGTGTAGCGGGTCATACAGTCTGATTGTATAGCGGGTTATACAGTCTGATTGATTGTATAGCGGGTCATACAGTCTGATTGTGTAGTGGGTCATACAGTCTGATTGATTGTGTAGTGGGTCATACAGTCTGATTGATTGTGTAGCGGGTCATACAGTCTGATTGATTGTGTAGCGGGTTATACAGTCTGATTGATTGTATAGCGGGTTATACAGTCTGATTGATTGTATAGCGGGTTATACAGTCTGATTGATTGTATAGCGGGTTATACAGTCTGATTGTATAGCGGGTTATACAGTCTGATTGATTGTATAGCGGGTTATACAGTCTGATTGTGTAGCAGGTTATACAGTCTGATTGTATAGCGGGTCATACAGTCTGATTGATTGTGTAGCGGGTCATACAGTCTGATTGATTGTGTAGCGGGTCATACAGTCTGATTGTATAGCAGGTTATACAGTCTGATTGTATAGCAGGTTATACAGTCTGATTGTATAGCGGGTTATACAGTCTGATTGATTGTATAGCGGGTTATACAGTCTGATTGTGTAGTGGGTCATACAGTCTGATTGTGTAGCGGGTTATACAGTCTGATTGATTGTATAGCGGGTTATACAGTCTGATTGATTGTATAGCGGGTTATACAGTCTGATTGTATAGCGGGTTATACAGTCTGATTGATTGTGTAGCGGGTTATACAGTCTGATTGATTGTGTAGCGGGTTATACAGTCTGATTGATTGTGTAGCGGGTTATACAGTCTGATTGATTGTGTAGCGGGTCATACAGTCTGATTGTATAGCGGGTCATACAGTCTGATTGTGTAGCGGGTTATACAGTCTGATTGTGTAGCAGGTTATACAGTCTGATTGTGTAGCGGGTCATGCAGTCTGATTGTGTAGCGGGTCATACAGTCTGATTGTGTAGCGGGTCATACAGTCTGATTGTGTAGCGGGTCATACAGTCTGATTGTGTAGCGGGTTATACAGTCTGATTGATTGTGTAGCGGGTTATACAGTCTGATTGATTGTGTAGCGGGTTATACAGTCTGATTGATTGTGTAGCGGGTTATACAGTCTGATTGATTGTGTAGCGGGTTATACAGTCTGATTGATTGTGTAGCGGGTTATACAGTCTGATTGATTGTGTAGCTGGTTATACAGTCTGATTGTATAGCGGGTTATACAGTCTGATTGTGTAGCGGGTTATACAGTCTGATTGTGTAGCGGGTCATACAGTCTGATTGTGTAGCGGGTTATACAGTCTGATTGATTGTGTAGCGGGTCATACAGTCTGATTGATTGTGTAGCGGGTTATACAGTCTGATTGATTGTGTAGCGGGTTATACAGTCTGATTGATTGTGTAGCTGGTTATACAGTCTGATTGTGTAGCGGGTTATACAGTCTGATTGATTGTGTAGCTGGTTATACAGTCTGATTGTGTAGCGGGTTATACAGTCTGATTGTGTAGCGGGTTATACAGTCTGATTGTGTAGCGGGTCATACAGTCTGATTGTGTAGCGGGTTATACAGTCTGATTGATTGTGTAGCGGGTTATACAGTCTGATTGTGTAGCGGGTTATACAGTCTGATTGATTGTGTAGCGGGTTATACAGTCTGATTGTGTAGCGGGTTATACAGTCTGATTGATTGTGTAGCGGGTTATGCAGTCTGATTGATTGTGTAGCGGGTCATGCAGTCTGATTGTGTAGCGGGTCATGCAGTCTGATTGTGTAGCGGGTTGTGTAGCTGGTTATACAGTCTGATTGATTGTGTAGCGGGTCATGCAGTCTGATTGTATAGCTGGTCATACAATCAATTCAATCTAATCATATAGTGGGTTATACAATCTGATTGTATAGTGTGGGGTCAGTATTACCGGCCTAAAGTTGATCAGTTAGGGATTTCCTACAGGATTGCAGTGGGATTATATGTAGATGGTCCCTGTAGCTGGCCACGCCCTTTTCCTCCTTTGATCGCTCAGTTTAGGTTGTGTTTGAACCGATTGTGTAGCGATTGTTTCCTCTCATTTACTAACCATTACATTGTAGGATACCGGCCTATAGGATCTCTATGGTCAGATTTAAAGGGGGAACCTCACCTGGGATGTTAGCTGCTGGGTGTACCCAGGGGGCGGGGTCAGATTTAAAGGGGGAACCTCACCTTGGATGTGGTACCTGCTGGATGTACCCAGGGGGCGGGGTCAGATTTAAAGGGGGAACCTCACCTGGGATGCGTTACCTGCTGGGTGTACCCAGGGGGCGGGGTCAGATTTAAAGGGGGATCCTCACCTGGGATGTGTTACCTGCTGGATGTACCCAGGGGGCGGGGTCAGATTAAAAGGGGGACCCTCACCTGGGATGTGTTACCTGCTGGGTGTACCCAGGGGGCGGGGTCAGATTAAAAGGGGGATCCTCACCTGGGATGTGTTACCTGCTGGGTGAACCCAGGGGGTGGGGTCAGATTAAAAGGGGGACCCTCACCTGGGATGTGTTACCTGCTGGGTGTACCCAGGGGGCGGGGTCAGATTAAAAGGGGGATCCTCACCTGGGATGTGTTACCTGCTGGATGTACCCAGGGGGCGGGGTCAGATTAAAAGGGGGACCCTCACCTGGGATGCAGTACCTGCTGGGTGTACCCAGGGGGCGGGGTCAGATTAAAAGGGGGACCCTCACCTGGGATGCGTTACCTGCTGGGTGTACCCAAGGGGCGGGGTCAGATTTAAAGGGGGATCCTCACCTGGGTAAGTATTTTTGGCTATAGCGCTCATGGCGCGGAGCAACCACTAGGGGGCGCCGGGGTTAGAAATGAACAAACTTGAATTTAGTTTAGAACTTTTTTTATATATAGTGGTGAGCGTCTGAGATTACCCAGCATGCCTCTCTGCCGATCTATGTCAATTTCCCCGGTTCCATTGCTGCTGTGCAATAAAGAGGAACTCCACCTGGACTGGGGATCGTTTTGTCCCCCTTTAGCTTCTGTCTGGGATCGTTTGATTGAAGATTGGAAGCGCTCCGCACAAGATGAATTTCCCTCGATTGTTGGATTCCCGAGCGATCGGCCTCCTGACTGCCGGAGGGTTCCGGGACCAGCCGAGCGCTCGAGTGGCAGGTTTTCCCATCGACTCTTAATAAAGATTGTAACATGTTTGGATCCACTTTATTGGGTCGTTTGTTTCTTTATTTGGGTGAAAAGTTCTGGTTTGATCCGATCGGAAACGTCTGAAGAGGATCTGCAGCCAGATTGTATCGGGTTATGTGAAGACTGAATGATCAGTAATAGGTGCAGAGCTGGGAGCTGATTGGACCAGAGCTGCATCATAGGATCAGGGAGAGGTGAGTATGTTCGGGGGATCGCACAGCGGGGCATCCCAACATTCTGGGGTTTTGTTCCTCTTTAAACAAGCAGCAAGGGCGTGTCACCCTGATCTGCGATGCCCCGCTGTGTGACCCCACAATACTAACCTTCATGGCAACCCCACCACTCATGCACAGGCTCTACTTTCCCTATTACTTCTCAAGCCATTAAGCTGTAAGCTCCGCCCCCGAGGAACTCCCAATGGAAACCTGTTGGGTTACATGCATCTCTTATTACAGAGGAGCTCCGCCCCCAGGAGCAGAGGAGAGTCACCAGCACAGGAGCCTCATATAACAGCAATGCCATGGGTGTCACCGGGAGCAGAGGAGAGTCACCAGCACAGGAGCCTCATATAACAGCAATGCCATGGGTGTCACCGGGAGCAGAGGGGTGTCACCAGCACAGGAGCCTCATATAACAGCAATGCCATGGGTGTCACCGGGAGCAGAGGGGTGTCACCAGCACAGGAGCCTCATATAACAGCAATGCCATGGGTGTCACCGGGAGCAGAGGGGTGTCACCAGCACAGGAGCCTCATATAACAGCAATGCCATGGGTGTCACCGGGAGCAGAGGGGTGTCACCAGCACAGGAGCCTCATATAACAGCAATGCCATGGGTGTCACCGGGAGCAGAGGGGTGTCACCAGCACAGGAGCCTCATATAACAGCAATGCCATGGGTGTCACCAGCACAGGAGCCTCATATAACAGCAATGCCATGGGTGTCACCGGGAGCAGAGGGGTGTCACCAGCACAGGAGCCTCATATAACAGCAATGCCATGGGTGTCACCGGGAGCAGAGGGGTGTCACCAGCACAGGAGCCTCATATAACAGCAATGCCATGGGTGTCACCAGCACAGGAGCCTCATATAACAGCAATGCCATGGGTGTCACCAGCACAGGAGCCTCATATAACAGCAATGCCATGGGTGTCACCGGGAGCAGAGGAGAGTCACCAGCACAGGAGCCTTGTATAACAGCAATGCCATGGGTGTCACCAGCACAGGAGCCTCATATAACAGCAATGCCATGGGTGTCACCGGGAGCAGAGGAGAGTCACCAGCACAGGAGCCTTGTATAACAGCAATGCCATGGGTGTCACCAGCACAGGAGCCTCATATAACAGCAATGCCATGGGTGTCACCAGCACAGGAGCCTCATATAACAGCAATGCCATGGGTGTCACCGGGAGCAGAGGGGAGTCACCAGCACAGGAGCCTCATATAACAGCAATGCCATGGGTGTCACCGGGAGCAGAGGGGAGTCACCAGCACAGGAGCCTCATATAACAGCAATGCCATGGGTGTCACCGGGAGCAGAGGAGAGTCACCAGCACAGGAGCCTCATATAACAGCAATGCCATGGGTGTCACCGGGAGCAGAGGAGAGTCACCAGCACAGGAGCCTCATATAACAGCAATGCCATGGGTGTCACCGGGAGCAGAGGAGAGTCACCAGCACAGGAGCCTCATATAACAGCAATGCCATGGGTGTCACCGGGAGCAGAGGAGAGTCACCAGCACAGGAGCCTCATATAACAGCAATGCCATGGGTGTCACCAGCACAGGAGCCTCATATAACAGCAATGCCATGGGTGTCACCGGGAGCAGAGGAGAGTCACCAGCACAGGAGCCTCATATAACAGCAATGCCATGGGTGTCACCGGGAGCAGAGGGGAGTCACCAGCACAGGAGCCTCATATAACAGCAATGCCATGGGTGTCACCGGGAGCAGAGGAGAGTCACCAGCACAGGAGCCTCATATAACAGCAATGCCATGGGTGTCACCAGCACAGGAGCCTCATATAACAGCAATGCCATGGGTGTCACCAGCACAGGAGCCTCATATAACAGCAATGCCATGGGTGTCACCGGGAGCAGAGGGGAGTCACCAGCACAGGAGCCTCATATAACAGCAATGCCATGGGTGTCACCAGCACAGGAGCCTCATATAACAGCAATGCCATGGGTGTCACCGGGAGCAGAGGAGAGTCAGGACTTGGATGACTAGTTAAAGATCTACTTCAGAAAGTTTCGCTGGTTCTGATGATGATGATGATGACGGGGTCACCTGTTCTGGAAGGCTCCGCGCTCCCCCTCCCTTCGCCAGTCGCCGCGCTCCCATTGTTATGCGGGAAGCGGTGGACGGGAAGATGGCGCGTTCTCAGAGGGTCGTGTTCTTGGGGGGTCTCGGATGGCCCTTCCTGCGGGCGCGTAAACTTCCTCACATGATGGCGGCCCGCTGAGCCAGATCAGAGCTGGAATTCAGAGAAAGGTTCCTTTCAAGTGGAAACAATAGAAGCGCCATCGCCTTTTCCTCAGAGAAGCTTCTAGAAAGGGGGAGACTGCCATTGTTAGCGACATTCGTGGGGGGGGGGGTGCGCAGCGGGTCACTTGAAATCGTTTTATCCTGACCGCTGTTTATCACTTCTGATGCCGCAGAGATAAAGGGTTTTATTATATAACACGGTACCAGGTAATAAGGAGGTCCCCCGACCTGGGCACATTGGGCAGGTAGCTGATTGGCCAAGAATTTTGGAGGAATTTGCGTTGAAAAAAAGACCACGGCCGATTATGACCAGACGGCGTCCCCCCAGAGTGTGCGTGGTCCCCAACAGCCGTAATAACAACCTGATGCTCTGAGCGTAACAACACAACACCAACCAATTGTCTGCCTGGGGCCCACCAGGGGGTTTACTGGTAACCCTGTGGGACACTCTGATCCTACATGCAATCGACTGTGTGATAGGGCCCCATAGACACTACCTACATCCTGCCGCCAGGTGCATACCTACCAAGTGTCCCTGATTTGGAGGGACTGTCCCTCTTTTGAGTCCATGTCCCCCTGTCCCTAGTTGTTCTCATGTGTCCCTCCTTGAGGTGTAACATGAGGGGGGCGTGGCTTACATATTATCCCTCTTTGAGGTGTAACATGCAGATCTGCAGCAATAAATGATTCATTTGCCTGTTTTAAGTGGACCAGAACCCAGCGCGATCTATAAGATTCCTGGGCCGAGCGATTTCCTCCCCTAGGGGCGTCCAAAATCATGATCCCCCGCTGTGTGACCCCCCCCCAGGTTGCCCTATACACTTACCTTGCTTTTCGGTCCAACGGGACATGGGCAAGCTGCAGCCGCATCCCCGCTATGTCTCTAGCAGGGCGTGTGCCAGGCATTTGTGAATAGCACGCTCCCTGTTAGAGGGAAGCGGGGGATGCGGCCGCCAGCGCGCTCGGAGGTGCTGGCCTTAGGCGCTGGCTTGAACAACGTGACTTCAACGGCTCCGAGCGCGCTGATTGGACGAGCGGCCGCACATGCGCCGTAGGACCAGGAGGAGGTGAGTTTCTTCAGGCGATCTGGGGGGTTTCACACAGCGGGACCAAAATCCTGAGTTTCGGTCCACTTTAAAAATCAAAGTGTTCCTGTCCCTATACATTGTATGTATTACAACACAATATAAGATAAATACATCAATATATAGACTGTAAGCTCCTCAGGGGCGGGGCTCTCTCTCCTATTATATCTTGTATTCAGAATATTCATTGTAAGCTCTGTAACACAGCATTTGTAATGTGTTGTATGTTTCTACCCTGTCTGTAATAACTACTTTGTACAGCGCTACGGAAGATGATGGCGCTATATAAATAACGAAAACAATATATTATGAATGCACACCTGGATACCAAATTGGATTTGCATGAGAAAAGGGAATTTATTTATATACATCAGACATCTATATTAGTAATATTAAGGTCCACATTGGTGGTGGAGGGTCGGTACACTATTATATACAATATTTACAGTACGGTGAGTATCCTGGAATCTGTGACTGATTGGTTGCACGCAGCATAATATGATATCAAGAGTACCAGGATTTTTGCAAAGTATATATAAATAAACAATAATAATATTGTTATTAAATAAATAATAACTGGGCCCCCTAATATATATATATATATATATATATATATATATATATATATAGCAAAAAAGGGCATCAGGCCATTATTTTGTACCGGCACATAGTTGGTCTCCCTCAGTCAGAGATATATAATGTGCAACAATATAAATATAGCGATATAAATCCTAAAGTGACCTGTGCTAAGAGGAATCTATCAGAGCCCATGATACATAAATATAGACAGTATAATACAAGAGAATAAATATAATAGAACCAAAAGATACAATTATCAATAGAGCGCAGCGATGTGCCGGCTACACTCACAAAGCGGAAAAAGACTAAAATAAACACACAATGTAACAATTACATTGTAAACAATGTAAATGTTAAATATCTCTAATCAATGCCAGTAATGGATACAAATAGTAACAACCAATTAGCGGCATAGGAAGCCACGTGCGCAGGTGTTGTGTCTGATTGATACCTTTCCTCCTCTCCTCTGTTGGACGCTAATTGCTGGTAGTTATATCATTCTGTTTTTTTTTATCTCTCTACTGCTACTTGGTTGTTACTCTCTTTGTATCTATTAGCATTGGTTAGACAATTGTTTACATTGTTACATTGTGTATTATTTTAGGCTTTTTCCGCTTGGTATCACAGCATCACTATGTGAGTGTATCCAGCACATCACTGCGCTCTATTAATAATTGTGTCTTTTGGTTCTATTATATTTATTCCCTTGTATTATACTGTCTATATTTATGTATCACGGCTCTGATAGATTCATCTTTGCGCGAAAATCTTTGACAGAGGGAGGCCAACTTTGTGCTGGCACAAAATAATGGCCTTTTTTGGTATATATATATATATATATATATATATATATATATATATATATATATTTAAGGGGGTCCCAATCCATATATTATTATTGTTTATTTATATAGCGTCATCATCTTCCATAGCGCTGTACAAAGTAGTTACAGACAGGGTAGAAACATACAGTACACAGACTATTACAGATGCAGTGATACAGAGCTTACAATGAATATTCTGAATACAAGATATAATAGGAGAAAGAGCCCCGCCCCTGAGGAGCTTACAGTCTAAATATGGATTTATTTATCTTATATTGTGTTGTAATACATACAATGTATAGGGGCAGGAACACTTTGATTTTAATGTGTGCTTTGTTTCACATGTTGGTTTTAAAGTGGACAAAAACCCAGTGCAATCGCATTGATTTCCTCCCCCGGGGTATCCAAAATCGGGCTGCCCTGCTGTGTGAAACCCAGGTCACCCCGTTCTCTTACCTTGTCTCCCGGTCCAATGGCGCATGCGCGAGCCATTGCCGCATCTCCGATATCCCTCTAGCAGGGCGCGTGCCCGCGCCAGGCATGTGTGAGTGGCCGGCGAGGACACACTCCCTATTAGAGGGAAGCAGGGGATGCGGCTGCCAGGGCACTCGGAGCCACTGGCCTTAGACGAAGCCTTAGACATCGTGATGTCAGTGGCTCTGAGCACGCTGATTGGACGAGCGGACGCACATGGGCCGTAGAACCGGGAAGAGGTGAGTTGACTTCCGCAATCTCGGGGGTTTCAAACACTTCGGCGATCTGGGGGGTTTCACACAGCCGGTGCCCCGGGGGAAAGGACCAAAACCCAGGACAGTCAAAATCCTGAGTTTTGGTCCACTTTAAGGCAAATCGGCCTGTCCCAAGTCATGGCCCGGTGGGTGGTAGAGTAGGTCCACCAACAAATGGGGCATCGAGGGGCTGATAGATTGGTGCAGTACCAGTTATGGAAGTCCAGGTCTTCCCCATACCATCCCCAAGGGAATGGGGCATGCAAGAGATTTAACTGCGCCCTAATCCAACTGCTGAGGACTTTAGAGCGAGAGAAGCAGGAGAACTGGCCAGGCAGGGCTGGCTCCAGGTTTGTGGGGGCCCTTGGGCAAGAGAGTCTTAGTGGGCCCCAAAGTAGTGAGTCACATGATGTCACCTTTCAGCTCCGCTGCCACAAATGGGTCATGTCCTGCTGCTGATCCAGTCCTTGTCAGTTCTCACCTGGTTCTCATCCTCTGTTGCTGGTGCCAGCCATGAGCAGGTCTGCACACAGCACCCGGCATTCGGTGGTTCGGGTCCACCATGGCCAAGTGAAAGCCTGAGTGACCCCCTGAACATGCCAGAGGCCCTGGCAATTGCCCAGGTTTGCCCTGTGCTGGCGCCAACCCTGACCCCATGTAGCGAAGATGCTATGGATGTGAAATCACACACCAAACTTACCCCGAACTACGGGCCAGATGTGCAGTGGACCCCAGGGACCTGGGTAGCTCAGGACAAAAAACACTTGGGGTATGGCAACCAAGTGCTGCAGAGGGAGAAGAACCCAGAAGAGGGGGTGGCAGCCACCATGTAGTGCTGGAGCACGCCTGGTTCCCAGGGAAGGTGCCCAAAGAAGGAGGAAACTAGGCCCTTTATGGGATGCCCTGATGTACATTGTCCAGAAGCGGCTCAGGACCAGTAACCCCGCCTATGAGATGGAGCTGGCTGACCGGATGGGTGGCCCTCGGGTGGTGCATAGGTCCTTTTTGAGGAGTATTCTGGATGCCCCTATGGCAGACAAAGAGGTAGGCCCTGAGAGGGACCTCAGGAAGCAGGGATGTGTATTGGGTTCCTTTAGCCACTCCCATACCCCCAACCGTCCCGTCTCGGGAGAGAGAGTTTCCTATGGGGAAGCCGGCGGCTTACTGGAACCCCGAAGTTACACTCGTTTATGCACCTGAAAATGTTTTATGGATTTACTTCAGTAAGGAGTTTTAAATATGCCTGATTTGGAAGGACTGTCCCTCTTTTGAGTCCATGTCCCCCCTGTCCCTCGTTGTCCTCATTTGTCCCTCTTTGAGGTGTAACATGCAGATCTGCAGCAATAAATGATTCATTTGCCTATTCAAAGTGTTTCTATTGTTGTAACTGTTACAATGTATCTCCTATCCATCCCTCAATGAGGGGGCGTGGCTTCCTCCATCCCTCAATGAGGGGGCGTGGCTTCATTTACATATTGTCCCTCTTTGAGGTGTAACATGCAGATCTGCAGCAATAAATGATTCATTTGCCTATTCAAAGTGTTTCTATTGTTGTAACTGTTACAATGCATCTCCTATCCATCCCTCAATGAGGGGGCGTGGCTTCGCCCATTCCTCAATGGGGGGGCGTGGCTTCATTTACATATTGTCCCTCTTTGAGGTGTAACATGCAGATCTGCAGCAATAAATTATTCATTTGCCTATTCAAAGTGTTTCTATTGTTGTAACTGTTACAATGTATCTCATATCCATCCCCCAGTTGTCCCTCTTTCCCAGCCTGAATAGTTGGAAGATATGCAGCTGTCACCTTCATGGCTTCCCTCTTTTCTAATGTTCTTGCTATTTCATCTCGTGCCCCATTGTCACCCCAGCCGCTGATGCGCTTCATCTTTGGCAGCCGATAACGTTACTGCCTCTCTTGTCACCCGGCTGCCATCTTCTCCGCTGCTGTTTCTCCCTGCCACCGACCGGCAGCTGTCATCCTCACCACTTCACCACTGTCGTCTCCCTCACGTCGGCTGCGTCTCTGGTCTGACAGCTGTTATCTCATTGTCATTTCCGCTTCTCTCACTGCCACGTGTGAGATCATTCAGCCGTAACATTGCGCAGAATTCATCCTTCTTCTGCTTCAGCTCTGTATTACGATAGCACCAACATATTCCATAGCGTTACATGAAGGTGGAAACTGGTCCAGACTCTGTACAGTGAGTGTCCAATCCGACCCTGACTCCAATACTACATGTCTATGGGAGGAGAAGAGCTTACACTCTATTAGGGTATAAGGGAGGATACAGAAGGAGAAGAGCTTACACTCTATTAGGGTATAAGGGAGGATACAGGAGGAGAAGAGCTTACACTCTATTAGGGTATAAGGGAGGATACAGGAGGAGAAGAGCTTACACTCTATTAGGGTATAAGGGAGGATACAGAAGGAGAAGAGCTTACACTCTATTAGGGTATAAGGGAGGATACAGGAGGAGAAGAGCTTACACTCTATTAGGGTATAAGGGAGGATACAGGAGGAGAAGAGCTTACACTCTATTAGGGTATAAGGGAGGATACAGAAGGAGAAGAGCTTACACTCTATTAGGGTATAAGGGAGGATACAGGAGGAGAAGAGCTTACACTCTATTAGGGTATAAGGGAGGATACAGGAGGAGAAGAGCTTACACTCTATTAGGGTATAAGGGAGGATACAGGAGGAGAAGAGCTTACACTCTATTAGGGTATAAGGGAGGATACAGGAGGAGAAGAGCTTACACTCTATTAGGGGATAAGGGAGGATACAGGAGGAGAAGAGCTTACACTCTATTAGGTAATAAGGGAGGATACAGGAGGAGAAGAGCTTACACTTTATTAGGGTATAAGGGAGGATACAGGAGGAGAAGAGCTTACACTCTATTAGGGTATAAGGGAGGATACAGGAGAAGAGCTTACACTCTATTAGGGTATAAGGGAGGATACAGGAGGAGAAGAGCTTACACTCTATGCAGTAAGGGTGGGGTCGGGTCATGCGGGGTGAGATCATGTGCAGGGGTTGTTAGTAATTCCGTTAGTAAATCTCTCCCGCGTGCGCTGGATTTCGGTGGGATTGGCGCGGTCGCGGTCGGTTTGATGTCAGTCATTTCTCCTTCATCAGTAACATCTAATCAGTTTCGGACTGGCCCGCCAGAGAACCAGAGGATTCCCTGATGGGTCCCAGGCATTGACTTCATAAGGGTTAAGACTAGCACAGCTTTACTGAATCTCTGTAATCGAAAAAACATGTTGTTTTGTATTGTGCAACAAAGTAATTAAAGCGGAAGTAAAGTCATGTCAGCCAATGTTTACCGCTTCCTCGCTGGTCGTGCGCCTGCGAATCTCATGACTGCGTAATGCAAACAACACGGGTGAACAAGCAGCAGCAGTTGGTTAACTGTCATTGTAATACAACATATATTTCACTATCGGCTGATAAATCAATCGCAGCGTAAACAAGGTAGAGTTCCACTTTATTGACTCGGAAGCACAACGCGACAGGCGACACATTCCCAGGTCAGGGCTGCGACTTCCAGAAAGCGCAGTATCAGCGTATCTCAGTTAATTGCAGTGCTCCAATAGATCACACAGGACACAGGTGACCCCAAGAATGATTTCCTCTGGTGACCCCAAGAATGATTTCCTCTGGTGACCCCAAGAATGATTTCCTCTGGTGACCCCGAGAATGATTTCCTCTGGTGACCCCAAGAATGATTTCCTCTGGTGACCCCAAGAATGATTTCCTCTGGTGACCCCGAGAATGATTTCCTCTGGTGACCCCGAGAATGATTTCCTCTGGTGACCCCGAGAATGATTTCCTCTGGTGACCCCGAGAATGATTTCCTCTGGTGGACCCAAGAATGATTTCCTCTGGTGGACCCAAGAATGATTTCCTCTGGTGGACCCAAGAATGATTTCCTCTGGTGACCCCGAGAATGATTTCCTCTGGTGGCCCCAAGAATGATTTCCTCTGGTGGCCCCGAGAATGATTTCCTCTGGTGACCCCAAGAATGATTTCCTCTGGTGACCCCGAGAATGATTTCCTCTGGTGACCCCGAGAATGATTTCCTCTGGTGACCCCAAGAATGATTTCCTCTGGTGACCCCAAGAATGATTTCCTCTGGTGACCCCGAGAATGATTTCCTCTGGTGACCCCGAGAATGATTTCCTCTGGTGACCCCGAGAATGATTTCCTCTGGTGACCCCGAGAATGATTTCCTCTGGTGGACCCAAGAATGATTTCCTCTGGTGGACCCAAGAATGATTTCCTCTGGTGACCCCGAGAATGATTTCCTCTGGTGACCCCGAGAATGATTTCCTCTGGTGGCCCCGAGAATGATTTCCTCTGGTGACCCCAAGAATGATTTCCTCTGGTGGCCCCGAGAATGATTTCCTCTGGTGACCCCGAGAATGATTTCCTCTGGTGACCCCGAGAATGATTTCCTCTGGTGACCCCGAGAATGATTTCCTCTGGTGACCCCGAGAATGATTTCCTCTGGTGACCCCGAGAATGATTTCCTCTTGTGGTCCCCAGGTCTGCAGTCAGACTGAGCCCCATCCTGCTGGTAGTTGTAGTGCACCGTCGGGCAGCCTGCCCTGCTCGGCGGCTCGGTCAGGCAGAAGGAGATTCCACATGATTGGTCAATGAGCACAGACTGCAGAGGCCGGGAATTCTCCATTATTCCCAATCCTCCCTGACGCCGGCCAGATTTATTAAGGCTCTGTGATTGGTGGAGGGCGGGGGGTGTGTCCCCTTTAATTATGTCTGATCAATCCATTCTTTTTTATTATGGGCCATCGCCATATAACGGGGGGGGGGCGGTATGATGTAACACGGCGACGGCTCCATTGGGTGATGAGGTCCAGGCCAATGGCATCTGCCGAAGAAATTTTAGACCTTCTTTATGACAGTTTCACTTTAAAGTGGACCAAAACCCAACACGATCGACCCGGGAATATTATAGTGGGGTTAGGGTTAGTCTTAGAGTAGGGTTAGGGTATTAGGAGTTGCTGACGTTGCCTGAAGTGTATATAAACTCTTACTTCCTGTTATTGTTTCTCTACATAGCGCCCTCATCGTCTGTGGCGCAGTACAAAGCAATTAGGGTTAGGGTTAGTCTTAGAGTATAGTTAGTCTTAGAGTAGGGTTAGGGTTAGTCTTGAGTTAGGGTTAGTCTTAGAGCAGAGTTAGGGGATAAAGTGTTGCTAATTATTATTGTTTATTATTATTGTTCCTCTACATAGCGCCATTATCGTCTGTGGTGCAGTACAAAGCAATTAGGGTAAGTCTTAGAGTAGGGTTAGGCTTAGTCTTGGGTTAGGGTTAGTATTAGAGTAGGGTTAGGGTATTAGGAGTAGCTGACGTTGCCTGATGTGAATATAAACTGTTACTTCTTGTTATTGTTTCTCCGCATTAGTCTTAGAGAAGAGTTAGTCTTAAAGTAGGGTTAGGGTTAGTCTTAGAGCAGAGTTAGGGGATCAAGTGTTGCTAATTATTATTGTTTTTTATTATTACTGTTCCTCAACATAGCGTCATTATCGTCTGTGGAGCAGTACAAAGCAATTAGGGTTTGGGTTAGTCTTAGAGTATAGTTAGTATTAGAGTAGGGTTAGGCTTAGTCTTGGGTTAGGGTTAGTCTTAGAGTAGGCTTAGGCTGAGTCTTGGGTTAGGGTTAGTCTTAGAGTAGGGTTAGGGTTAGTCTTAGAGTAGGGTTAGGGTTAGTCTTAGAGTAGGGTTAGGGTTAGTCTTGGGTTAGGGTTAGTCTTAGAGTAGGGTTAGGGTTAGTCTTAGAGTAGGGTTAGGGTTAGTCTTAGAGTAGGGTTAAGCTTAGTCTTGGGTTAGGGTTAGTCTTAGAGTAGGGTTAGGCTTAGTCTTGGGTTAGGGTTAGTCTTAGAGTATAGTTAGTATTAGAGTAGGGTTAGGCTTAGTCTTGGGTTAGGCTTAGTCTTGGGTTAGGGTTAGTCTTGGGTTAGGGTTAGTATTAGAGTAGGGTTAGGGTTAGTCTTGGGTTAGGCTTAGTCTTGGGTTAGGGTTAGTCTTGGGTTAGGGTTAGTATTAGAGTAGGGTTAGGCTTAGTCTTGGGTTAGGCTTAGTCTTGGGTTAGGGTTAGTCTTGGGTTAGGGTTAGTATTAGAGTAGGCTTAGGCTTAGTCCTGGGTTAGGGTTAGTCTTAGAGTAGGGTTAGGCTTAGTCTTGGGTTAGGGTTAGTCTTAGAGTATAGTTAGTATTAGAGTAGGGTTAGGCTTAGTCTTGGGTTAGGCTTAGTCTTGGGTTAGGGTTAGTATTAGAGTAGGGTTAGGGTATTAGGAATTGCTGACGTTGCCTGAAGTGAATATAAAGTGTTACTTCTTGTTATTGTTTCTCCACATAGCGCCATCATAGCCTGTGGCGCAGTACAAAGCAATCGCTATAAGCAGGTGGAGGGCAGCCAGTAGATTTTGGATTGGTGAGATTATATAGGGATTATAGGATCAGATTGTAGGGGTGCGGCCAGTTTTGTTATGGTCCTCATACAGGGGTCAGGGAGTGCGGGGTGCCCGGCCTGGTGATGGAGGACCATGTGCTTTAGCTGGGTCGGGTGGAATGTCACACGTAGCATCTAATGAGCCCCAGAGCGCGCCCATCATCCCCGGAATGTGCCGGAGATGCACTCCAGAAACGTTATACATCTGCACTTGACCCGGGGTGCCCCCTAAACCTTTCCAGGAACTTGTCACTGCAGAGGCCTCTTCCTCCTTCTGTATCCTCCTTCATGTCCTGAGCTGGCCTGGGCTCCAGGTTGGGGCTGGGGTTCCTTGGCTTGTGGGTACAGTGGGGATGGGTAGGGGGCTGGGGTTCCTTGGCTTGTGCGTACAGTGGGGATGGGTAGGGGGCTGGGGTTCCTTGGCTTGTGGGTACAGTGGGGATGGGTAGGAGGCTGGGGTTCCTTGGCTTGTGGGTACAGTGGGGATGGGTAGGGGTCTGGGGTTCCTTGGCTTGTGGGTACAGTGGGGATGGGTAGGGGGCTGGGGTTCCTTGGCTTGTGGGTACAGTGGGGCTGGGTACAGGGGGCTGGGGTTCCTTGGCTTGTGGGTACAGTGGGGCTGGGGTTCCTTGGCGTGTGGGTACAGTAGGGCTGGGGTTCCTTGGCTTGTGGGTACAGTGGGGCTGGGGTTCCTTGGCTTGTGGGTACAGTGGGGATGGGTAGGGGGCTGGGGTTCCTTGGCTTGTGCGTACAGTGGGGATGGGTAGGGGGCTGGGGTTCCTTGGCTTGTGGGTACAGTGGGGGTGGGTAGGGGGCTGGGGTTCCTTGGCTTGTGGGTACAGTGGGGCTGGGTACAGGGGGCTGGGGTTCCTTGGCTTGTGGGTACAGTGGGGCTGGGGTTCCTTGGCGTGTGGGTACAGTAGGGCTGGGGTTCCTTGGCTTGTGGGTACAGTGGGATGGGTAGGGGGCTGGGGTTCCTTGGCTTGTGTGTACAGTGGGGATGGGTAGGGGGCTGGGGTTCCTTGGCTTGTGGGTACAGTGGGATGGGTAGGGGGCTGGGGTTCCTTGGCTTGTGCGTACAGTGGGGATGGGTAGGGGGCTGGGGTTCCTTGGCTTGTGGGTACAGTGGGGGTGGGTAGGGGGCTGGGGTTCCTTGGCTTGTGGGTACAGTGGGGCTGGGTACAGGGGGCTGGGGTTCCTTGGCTTGTGGGTACAGTGGGGCTGGGGTTCCTTGGCGTGTGGGTACAGTAGGGCTGGGGTTCCTTGGCTTGTGGGTACAGTGGGATGGGTAGGGGGCTGGGGTTCCTTGGCTTGTGCGTACAGTGGGGATGGGTAGGGGGCTGGGGTTCCTTGGCTTGTGGGTACAGTGGGATGGGTAGGGGGCTGGGGTTCCTTGGCTTGTGCGTACAGTGGGGATGGGTAGGGGGCTGGGGTTCCTTGGCTTGTGGGTACAGTGGGGATGGGTAGGGGGCTGGGGTTCCTTGGCTTGTGGGTACAGTGGGGATGGGTAGGGGGCTGGGGTTCCTTGGCTTGTGGGTACAGTGGGGATGGGTAGGGGGCTGGGGTTCCTTGGCTTGTGGGTACAATGGGGATGGGTAGGGGGCTGGGGTTCCTTGGCTTGTGGGTACAGCGGGGATGGGTAGGGGGCTGGGGTTCCTTGGCTTGTGGGTACAGTGGGGATGGGTAGGGGGCTGGGGTTCCTTGGCTTGTGGGTACAGTGGGGATGGGTAGGGGGCTGGGGTTCCTTGGCTTGTGGGTACAGCGGGGATGGGTAGGGGGCTGGGGTTCCTTGGCTTGTGAGTACAGTGGGGATGGGTCGGGGATGGGGTTCCTTGGCTTGTGGGTACAGTGGGGATGGGTAGGGGGCTGGGGTTCCTTGGCTTGTGAGTACAGTGGGGATGGGTCGGGGATGGGGTTCCTTGGCTTGTGGGTACAGTGGGGATGGGTAGGGGGCTGGGGATCCTTGGCTTGTGGGTACAGTGGGGATGGGTACAGGGGGCTGGGGTTCCTTGGCTTGTGGGTACAGTGGGGATGGGTACAGGGGGCTGGGGATCCTTGGCTTGTGGGTACAGTGGGGATGGGTAGGGGGCTGGGGTTCCTTGGCTTGTGGGTACAGTGGGGCTGGGCAGGGGGCTGGGGTTCCTTGGCTTGTGGGTACAGTGGGGCTGGGTACAGGGGGCTGGGGTTCCTTGGCTTGTGGGTACAGTGGGGCTGGGTACAGGGGGCTGGGGTTCCTTGGCTTGTGGGTACAGTGAGTATTGGTAGGGGCTGGGGTTCCTTGGCTTGTGGGTACAGTGGGGCTGGGTACAGGGGGCTGGGGTTCCTTGGCTTGTGGGTACAGTGGGGCTGGGTACAGGGGGCTGGGGTTCCTTGGCTTGTGGGTACAGTGGGGCTGGGTACAGGGGGCTGGGGTTCCTTGGCTTGTGGGTACAGTGGGGCTGGGTACAGGGGGCTGGGGTTCCTTGGCTTGTGGGTACAGTGGGGATAGGTAGGGGTCTGGGGTGTCACGGGAACCACCTCCTTACCTGTCCTCCGGTCCCACGGCAGCTCCTCTCGTTCGACCGGAGCACGGGCTGGGCAGCCTTTGCAGCAGGCGGCGGGCCGGCGTGTGTTCTTCCCGGCCGCCGCTCGGCTATTTCCGCCGTGAGCAGCCGCTCGGCTCTGTCCGTCGCGAGCGGCTGCTCGGGCGGCCTCCTCTTCGGCGGCGTCGGGAGCGGCCGCGTCACTGCCAGCTCGGCGCGCTCCCGGCGCGCAGCATCGTGTACGCGCGCGCGCGTCTGTCCTCTGTTTATGCCCTCCGGCGGCGCTATGCACAGCGCAGCCGCCGGAGGTAATCTGTTCAGGGCCAATGAGCCCAAGTCTATTAATTTTGAATGGGGCAATCACCTTAGGGTTCTGTGTGCACCAATCACGTCCCTTCCCTGGTTCCATCGTTCCTATAAAAGTGTTCCCTCTGCAGTTGATCCTGCCCGTGATAGCGTGCTGCTGGGTGTGATTTTGATCTCTGTTTCCCTGTGAATCTTGCCGTGTATGACCATCCCTGATTGCCGCCTGGACCGACCTTGCCTGTTTTTTTACCACGATTCCTGCCTGCTCCTCTGTACTGCGAATCTCTGATCTCCTGGTGTGACCTTTGGCTAGCCCTGACTATTCTTTCATCTTAACCCTCCTGTATCGTGTCTCCTCGGATTGACCACCCGTGTATGACCTCTGCCCGTTTGTCTCTACCCAGTCTAGTTCCTGGTTCGTCTGCCTTCCCCTGCATAAGTCAGCATCCTTTGTGCTAACAAGTCCTGGGGGCAACCGTGTCCGGTGAGGCGTGTCTGGCGTCCCGGCAAACGGGGGCTTGGCTATAGGCGAAGAAAGCAGCGGAGATTGGGGGTTGCTGATTTATTGGAAGGTAGGCGTCCCACGGGACCTGACATTATCACGGGCCCAAAAGACTATCCTAGATGGAAGAATTAATACAGCAGGTACAAGCTATGGCCACCGCCATCAACCAGCTGGCCCAGCGAGTGGCTACTCAGGAGAGTCGCCAAATTCCTGCGCCAGTGGACCCTGGCCCAGCCATTGAGCCCAAGATTCCTCTTCCTGAGAAATTCTTCAGGGATCGGACGAAGTTTTCCAACTTTAAGAACTCTTGCGAGCTTTACTTCCGTCTTCGACCCCACGTGACTGGATCAGAGTCTCAACGTGTCGGCCTTGTCATATCACTTCTCCAGGGTGACCCTCAGACCTGGGCATTTGGACTAGCTCCTACTGATGAAGCCCTACAATCGGTCACCTCATTCTTTTCTGCTATGGAACTCTTATATGCTGACCCTGATCGGGCTGCAACAGCTGATTCTAAACTACGGAATCTTAAACAGGCCAAACGCTCTGCAGAGGAGTATAGCGCAGAATTCCGGCGATGGGCCATAGATTCCAAGTGGAACGACCCAGCTTTATGTAGCCAATTTAGGATTGGACTCTCTGAAAATATCAAAGACATCCTAGTAAATTATCCACTACCTAAGAGCCTGGATGAGTATATGCAGCTGGCCATTAGAGTGGATCGACGTCTCAGGGAGAGACGCCAGGAAAGAGGCAAGGACCAACCTTGGGGACCCTCACGCCAAGAGTCAAGCCTTAGGGGGGCAGTCGCTTCCTCTTCTCCCTTGTCGCCTGAAGAACCTATGCAGCTTGGAGTGACCCATCTCTCCCAGGCAGAGAAGGTTCGGCGTAGATCCCAAGGCCTCTGCCTTTATTGCGGGAATCCTGGTCACTTCGCCAAGAGCTGCCCAAACAAAGCTCCGGTGGCGGGAAACTACAGCGCCTAGATCCTGCTGAGGGACTTCGTCTAGGCGGTCAGGTATCATTCCCTCTTGTAAATCGAGTACTTCTACCCGTTATGCTCTCTTGGGGTCCTTCCAGGACCATTGCCTCCGCCTTCATTGACAGTGGAGCGGCTGGCAATTTCCTGGATAGATCACTTGCCACCACGCTTGGGATACCTTTAATTCCATTAGAAAATTCCCTTCGGGTCCTGGCGGTCAATAATAAGCCCATTGAGGGAGGGTTGGTCTCCTACAAGACTCCCTTGGTTAATTTAACTGTGGGTTCTGCTCACTCGGAAGAATTAGAGTTTCTTGTTATTGAAAGTCCCGTTTCCCCTATTGTGTTGGGATTTCCTTGGTTAAAGACCCATAACCCAGTGATAGATTGGAGGTCTGGGGACCTTGTAAAATGGAGTCCTTCCTGTCAGGATCATTGCTTCTCCATATCCCTTAGATCCTCACCTATCATCCTTGATGGTTTACCACCAGCCTACGCAGATTGGGCAGATGTGTTCTCAGAAAAGTCCGCTGATATTCTTCCCCCCCATAGGGCCTACGACTGTCCTATCGATTTACTCCCAGGGACTATGCCCCCTAGAGGGAAAATATATAATCTCACACGGTCTGAAGAGCAGGCTATGAAAGATTATATTACAGAGAACCTCCAGAAGGGATTTATCCGTCCATCTACCTCACCTGCCGGTGCAGGGTTCTTCTTCGTCGAGAAGAAGGACGGCGGGTTACGCCCCTGTATAGACTATCAAGGGTTAAACAAGGTTACGGTGAAGAATAGGTATCCGCTACCTTTAATCAATGACCTTTTTAACCAGGTTACAGGAGCTCAGGTCTTCTCCAAATTAGATCTTCGAGGGGCATATAACTTAATTCGCATACGCCAGGGGGATGAATGGAAGACAGCCTTCAATGTAAAAGATGGGCATTATGAATATTTGGTGATGCCTTTCGGTTTATGTAATGCTCCTGCAGTGTTTCAAGATTTTGTTAACGACATATTTCGTGATTTTCTAGGTCGATTTCTGGTGGTCTATTTGGATGACATACTGATTTTTTCCCGTTCCCAGGTGGAGCACCGTCAACATGTCAAAGCGGTGTTACAGAGGTTACGGGAGAATCGTCTGTATGCTAAGATCTCCAAATGTGTATTTGAAGTGTCTGAAATTCCGTTCCTAGGATATATAATCTCCAAGCGTGGGTTGGTTATGGATCCCTTCAAGGTTTCTGCTATAATGGAATGGGAACAACCTAGAACCCTTAAGGCGCTTCAGAGATTTTTAGGATTTGCAAATTTTTACAGACAATTTATAAGGGGGTTCTCGTCCATTGTGAGTCCTTTAACTGATCTTACTCGTAAGGGCGCTTTTGTTGAGGAGTGGCCTCCCTCAGCAAAAAACGCCTTTCAATTACTAAAAGAAACCTTTACCTCTGCTCCAATTTTGATACATCCCGATACTAAGCATCCATTCCTGTTGGAGGTTGATGCCTCGGAACTGGGAGTATTCAGGCAGTCCTGAGAGACTGCATCCTTGTGCGTTCTTCTCTCGTAAATTTCCGCCCGCCGAACGCAATTACGATGTTGGGAATAGGGAACTATTGGGTATTAAACTGGCCTTTGAAGAATGGCGTCACTGGCTAGAAGGTTCCCTACACCCCATCACTGTATATACTGATCACAAAAATCTAGAATATTTAGAGTCCGCTAAGAGGCTCAACTCCCATCAGGCTCGATTCAATTTCATTATTACCTATAAACCAGGGAAGAAGAATGCCAAAGCAGATGCCCTATCTCGAAACTTCGGTGATTGTAAGGACCAGGTTGGTCCTCCTGAATCGATTCTACCTTTAGGTTGTGTTGTGGCCGCTCTTCTCCCTGACTTGTCTAGCTCGTTGATGCCATTCTAGGTTGATTCCCCTCCTGGCAAACCCTCCGAATGTTTATTTGTTCCACCTCACTTACGTCTTGCCGTTTTACAAGAACTTCATGATGCCAAGTCCGCCGGTCACTTAGGTATTCGGAAGACCTTGGCCATCGCCAAACGCCATGTCTGGTGGCCCACCATCAGACGTGATACTTCCGCCTTTGTCGAAGCATGTCCTGTATGTGCCCGGAGTAAGACTACCCATGGGTCCCCAGCGGGATTATTAGTTCCTTTAGAAATCCCCAGTGAGCCATGGTCTCACATATCCATGGACTTTGTTGTTGATCTACCTCCGTCGCAGGGAAATACTGTAATTTGGGTAGTAGTGGACCGCTTTAGTAAAATGGCACACTTTATTCCACTGATAAAACTTCTGTCGGCACCAGACTTAGTACAACTATTCATTAAACATGTTTTTCGCCTCCATGGTATACCACAGAATATTGTTTCAGATCGAGGAGTCCAGTTTGTGTCCCGTTTCTGGAAAGCTTTCTGTAATCGCTTAGGTATTAAAGTTTCTCTCTCTACAGCCTATCACCCCCAGTCTAACGGACAGACCGAACGGGTGAATCAGAGTTTAGAACAATATTTACGCTGTTTCGTGTCCGACCGCCAAGAACAATGGGCGGAATTCATCGAATTTGCGGAATTCGCCTTTAACAATGCGCCTAGCGAATCAACTAAGTTTTCACCATTTTTTTTGTAACTATGGTAGGAATCCTAAGGCATCCTCCTTCTCTGGTCCTTCCTCCAACTTGCCGGCCTTGGAGGAATGGCTACGGGAGAGGACTAAGGTGTGGTCTGAGATACAGACTAACTTAAAGAAAGCCTCAAGAACTTATAAAGTTTTTGCGGACCGACATAGGTCGCGAGAACCACCATTTCAGGTGGGAGATTGGGTCTGGGTATCTACAAGAAATATTGCCCTTAGACAACCCTCGTCTAAGCTAGGCCCTAAGTACATCGGTCCTTTTCCTATTGTTAACAAACTGAGCAATGTTACCTTTAAAGTCAAGTTACCTTTATCCATGAAAATTCCGTCGACCTTTCATGTTTCTTTGTTAAAATCTGCCAAAAATATTCAGGTGTCATCTCCTTCCCCGATCATAGTGGGAGATGAGCCTGAATATGAAATTAATAGAATACTCGACGCTCGGGTGCTTCAAAACTCTTTACAGTATTTAATAGATTGGAAGGGTTTTGGTCCTGAGGAGAGGTGTTGGGTACCGGCTAAGGATGTCCATGCCAAAACCCTAATTAATAGATTCCATCGTGAGAATCCGGAAAAGCCTGGTAAGGGTCCGGAGGCCCCTCGTGAAGGGGGGGGTAGTGTCACGGGAACCACCTCCTTACCTGTCCTCCGGTCCCACGGCGGCTCCTCTCGCTCGACCGGAGCACGGGCTGGGCAGCCTTTGCAGCAGGCGGCGGGCCGGCGTGTGTTCTTCCCGGCCGCCGCTCGGCTATTTCCGCCGCGAGCAGCCGCTCGGCTCTGTCCGTCGCGAGCGGCTGCTCGGGCGGCCTCCTCTTCGGCGGCGTCGGGAGCGGCCACGTCACTGCAGCATCGTGTACGCGCGCACGCGCGTCTGTCCTCTGTTTATGCCCTCCGGCGGCGCTATGCACAGCGCAGCCGCCGGAGGTAATCTGTTCAGGGCCAATGAGCCCAAGTCTATTAAATTTGAATGGTGCAATCACCTTAGGGTTCTGTGTGCACCAATCACGTCCCTTCCCTGGTTCCATCGTTCCTATAAAAGTGTTCCCTCTGCAGTTGATCCTTGCCCGTGATAGCGTGCTGCTGGGTGTGATTTTGATCTCTGTTTCCCTGTGAATCTTGCCGTGTATGACCATCCCTGATTGCCGCCTGGACCGACCTTGCCTGTTTTTTTACCACGATTTCTGCCTGCTCCTCTGTACTGCGAATCTCTGATCTCCCGTTGTGACCTTTGGCTAGCCCTGACTATTCTTTCATCTTAACCCTCCTGTACCGTGTCTCCTCGGATTGACCACCCGTGTATGACCTCTGCCCGTTTGTCTCTACCCAGTCTTGTTCCTGGTTCATCTGTCTTCCCCTGCATAAGTCAGCATCCTTTGTGCTAACAAGTCCTGGGGGCAACCGTGTCCGGTGAGGCGTGTCTGGCGTCCCGGCAAACGGGGGCTTGCTATAGGCGAAGAAAGCAGCGGAGATTGGGGGTTGCTGATTTATTGGAAGGTGGGCGTCCCACGGGACCTGACATGGGGTTCCTAGGCTTGTGGGTACAGGGGGCTGGGGTTCCTAGGCTTGTGGGTACAGTGGGGATGGGGTTCCTTGGCTTGTGAGTACAGTGGGGATAGGTAGGGGGCTGGGGTTCCTTGGCTTGTGAGTACAGTGGGGATGGGGTTCCTTGGCTTGTGGGTACAGGGGGCTGGGGTTCCTAGGCTTGTGGGTACAGTGGGAATGGGTAGGGGGGCTGGGGTTCCTTGGCTTGTGAGTACAGTGGGGATGGGGTTCCTAGGCTTGTGGGTACAGGGGGCTGGGGTTCCTAGGCTTGTGGGTACAGTGGGGATGGGGTTCCTT
This sequence comes from Gastrophryne carolinensis, assembly GCA_027917425.1. Classification (NCBI taxonomy): domain Eukaryota; kingdom Metazoa; phylum Chordata; class Amphibia; order Anura; family Microhylidae; genus Gastrophryne; species Gastrophryne carolinensis. Next base: position 3,462,645 of record CM051241.1, read on the forward strand.
GGCTTGTGAGTACAGTGGGGATAGGTAGGGGGCTGGGGTTCCTTGGCTTGTGAGTACAGTGGGGCTGCCAGCCTGCACCTAGCTTCCTGTCTGCCTGGTTATATTGTTCACTGCTGCTCTCAGTATCCCTAAATCTCTCTCCTTGTCCTCAGCAGTGGCCGTACGATACTCATTGGCGCATCCCTGAGTGCCATGCCAGCCCCCATGATGATCCCCCATATTCTCCGGATGTCATGGATGGCCAATGAATGCTGCACCGAGCCCCATCGCCTCCAGTTCCCGCTCTCCTGTGCTGTAGATTCCACAGACAGGCAATAGGTAGCCGTCGTGCCCTGGAGATTTACCCCCCGGGGGAGAAAGATCCCTCATTAGGGTTGATTCCGAGCTCTTTCTCATCATTTTTATGGAGGTCTTGCTACCAAACGAAAAATCATGCAAAAATGAAAACATTTCACACTAAAGTTCTCGCAGAAAAAAGGCTTTGCTGAATCGGACGAGGGGACAAAATGAACCAGAATGGAAATATTCACGGGTGAGGGTGAGAAAGGAGCTCTGAATCAGCCCCATTATCCCCGGAATGAATGGCGCCACCATCCAGGGGAAGGTTTATAATGGCGGCGGGGACGCGTCAGCCCCATTATCCGATCGGACCCGCCCGGGATTTTATGAGTCTCATCCTTTCTCTGTTGCGATTGCGGAGTAATGAATCTCGATGATGCAACAGCGCCCGGAATGTTGCACTAGACTCGGTTTCCCCGAGCATGGCGAGGTATAGACGGAGATCTGTGGGGAGAGGCTGCCCCCTGCTGGCCGACCCCGGGAACTGCACGCTGCATATTAACCCGGACCTTCACCCTGAATAAGAGCCTATCTTATATGTTTTCCCCCTGTACATACAGATTGCTCACATTAATCCGGACCTTCACCCTGAATAGGAGCCTATCTTATATGTTTCCCCCCTGTACATACAGATTGCTCACATTAATCCAGACCTTCACCCTGAATAGGAGCCTATCCTATATGTTTCCCACACCCTGTACATACAGATTGCTCACATTAATCCGGACCCTCATCCTGAATAAGAGCCTATCCTATATGTTTCCCACACCCTGTACATACAGATTGCTCACATTAATCCGGACCCTCATCCTGAATAAGAGCCTATCTTATATGTTTCCCACACCCTGTACATACAGATTGCTCACATTAATCCGGACCCTCACCCTGAATAAGAGCCTATCTTATATGTTTCCCCCCTGTACATACAGATTGCCCACATTAATGCGGACCCTCACCCTGAAAAAGAGCCTATCTTATATGTTTCCCCCTGTACATACAGATTGCTCACATTAATCCGGACCCTCACCCTGAATAAGAGCCTATCTTATATGTTTCCCACACCCTGTACATACAGATTGCTCACATTAATCCGGACCCTCACCCTGAATAAGAGCCTATCTTATATGTTTCCCACACCCTGTACATACAGATTGCTCACATTAATCCGGACCTTCACCCTGAATAAGAGCTTATCTTATATGTTTCCCACACCCTGTACATACAGATTGCTCACATTAATCCGGACCCTCACCCTGAATAAGAGCCTATCTTATATGTTTCCCACACCCTGTACATACAGATTGCTCACATTAATCCGGACCCTCACCCTGAATAAGAGCCTATCTTATATGTTTCCCACACCCTGTACATACAGATTGCTCACATTAATCCGGACCTTCACCCTGAATAAGAGCCTATCTTATATGTTTCCCACACCCTGTACATACAGATTGCTCACATTAATCCGGACCCTCACCCTGAATAAGAGCCTATCTTATATGTTTCCCACACCCTGTACATACAGATTGCTCACATTAATCCGGACCCTCACCCTGAATAAGAGCCTATCTTATATGTTTCCCCCCTGTACATACAGATTGCTCACATTAACCATGATTTATTGAAAAGCCCAAACCCTTATAAAACGGTTCCCCAGCATCTAAAGTTAATATATTTTAAGCTTTTAGTCACTTATTATTCTTCCCCCCACTGGGCTGCAACTCTGTTCAGGACTCTAGGATACGGGTGCCGCCATCTTGGTTCAGTAGCATCACATACTGAGGAGAGGAGAGTGAGATAAAGTACAGGGGGCGGGGTTATAGCTGTGCTTTGGGCAGACAGAGTAGGACTGGGGTCAGGAAAAGGTCAGCAATCCCAGAATGCAGAGCAGCACAGTCAGAAGACACTTCCTGTTTGCAGGCTGCCTGATGCTCCATAAGCCACCATCTTGGATGTCTAAAGGCTCATAACATGCAGTAGATGCAGGTAGGATGATTTTTAATGTGGGCAATCTGTATGTACAGGGTGTGGGAAACAGATAAGATAGGCTCTTATTCAGGGTGAGGGTCCGGATTAATGTGAGCAATCTGTATGTACAGGGTGTGGGAAACAGATAAGATAGGCTCTTATTCAGGGTGAGGGTCCGGATTAATGTGAGCAATCTGTATGTACAGGGTGTGGGAAACATATAAGATAGGCTCTTATTCAGAGTGAGGGTCCGGATTAATGTGAGCAATCTGTATGTACAGGGTGTGGGAAACATATAAGATAGGCTCTTATTCAGAGTGAGGGTCCGGATTAATGTGAGCAATCTGTATGTACAGGGGGAACATATAAGATAGGCTCTTATTCAGGGTAAGGGTCCGGATTAATGTGAGCAATCTGTATGTACAGCGGGGAAACATATAAGATAGGCTCTTATTCAGGGCGAGGGTCCGGATTAATGTGAGCAATCTGTATGTACAGGGTGTGGGAAACATATAAGATAGGCTCTTATTCAGGGTGAAGGTCCGGATTAATGTGGGCAATCTGTATGTACAGGGTGTGGGAAACATATAAGATAGGCTCTTAATTAGGGTGAGGGTCTGGATTAATGTGGGCAATCCGTATGTACAGGGGGGGAAACATATAAGATAGGCTCTTATTCAGGGTGAGGGTCCGGATTAATGTGGGCAATCTGTATGTACAGGGGGGAAACATATAAGATAGGCTCTTATTCAGGGTGAGGGTCCGGAATAATGTGGGCAATCTGTATGTACAGGGTGTGGGAAACATATAAGATAGGCTCTTATTCAGGGTGAAGGTCCGGATTAATGTGAGCAATCTGTATGTATAGGGGGGGAAACATATAAGATAGGCTCTTATTCAGGGTGAGGGTCCGGAATAATGTGGGCAATCTGTATGTACAGGGGGGAAAACGTATAAGATAGGCTCTTATTCAGGGTGAGGGTCCGGAATAATGTGAGCAATCTGTATGTACAGGAGGAAACATATAAGATAGGCTCTTATTCAGGGTGAGGGTCCGGATTAATGTGAGCAATCTGTATGTAAAGGGTGTGTGAAACATATAAGATAGGCTCTTATTCAGGGTGAAGGTCCGGATTAATGTGGGCAATCTGTATGTACAGGGTGGGAAACATATAAGATAGACTCTTATTCAGGGTGAGGGTCCGGATTAATGTGAGCAATCTGTATATACAGGGTGTGGGAAACATATAAGATAGATTCCTATTCAGGGTGAAGGTCCGGATTAATGTGGGCAATCTGTATGTACAGGGTGTGGGAAACATATAAGATAGATTCTTATTCAGGCTGAAGGTCCGGATTAATGTGAGCAATCTGTATGTACAAGGTGTGGGAAACATATAAGATAAACTCTTATTCAGGGTGAAGGTCCGGATTAATGTGAGCAATCTGTATGTACAGGGAGGAAACATATAAGATAGGCTCTTATTCAGGGTGAGGGTCCGGAATAATGTGAGCAATCTGTATGTACAGGAGGAAACATATAAGATAGGCTCTTATTCAGGGTGAGGGTCCGGATTAATGTGAGCAATCTGTATGTACAGGAGGAAACATATAAGATAGGCTCTTATTCAGGGTGAGGGTCCGGATTAATGTGAGCAATCTGTATGTAAAGGGTGTGTGAAACATATAAGATAGGCTCTTATTCAGGGTGAGGGTCCGGATTAATGTGAGCAATCTGTATGTACAGGGTGTGGGAAATATATAAATTGTGTTATAAGGTGTTATGTATTATGTTCTATGGAGTGTGGTGTTTGGCTCCCTCTAGTGGTCGCTGTAGTCTCCTACTCGCTTCTGGCTGCACACACTCCGGAAGCAGAGAGACACACTGTGTCGCTCAGCGTTCGCAGGGCAGTGACGTCATCCTGAGACCGGTCTATAGCGTGACAGGGAGCCATGTGTGGAGGGAGCTCATTGCACAGCGCCGGTCACATGGTCGCAGGTCAGTGACGTCATCCTGGGACCGGTCTATAGCGTGACAGGGAGCAGTGTGTGGAGGAAGCTCATTGCACAGCGCCGGTCACATGGTCGCAGGTCAGTGACGTCATCCTGGGACCGGTCTATAGCGTGACAGGGAGCAGTGTGTGGAGGAATCTCATTGCACAGCGCCGGTCACATGGTCGCAGGTCAGTGACGTCATCCTGGGACCGGTCTATAGCGTGACAGGGAGCAGTGTGTGGAGAGAGCTCATTGCACAGCACCGGTCACATGGTCGCAGGTCAGCGACGTCATCCTGGGACCGGTGTATAGCGTGACAGGGAGCCGTGTGTGGAGGGAGCTCATCGCACAGCGCCGGTCACATGGTCGCAGGTCAGTGGCGTCATCCTGGGACCGGTCTATAGCGTGACAGGGAGCGGTGTGTGGAGGGAGCTCATCGCACAGCGCCGGTCGCAGGTCAGTGACGTCATCCTGGGACCGGTCTATAGCGTGACAGGGAGCGGTGTGTGGAGGGAGCGCAGTCATGGGGAAGAAGGGAAAGAAGGAGAAGAAGGTGACGGGGGCCGAGAAGACCGCCTCCAAGATGGAGAAGAAAGTCTCCAAGCGCTGCAAGAAGGACGAGGTGACGTCACGGGCTTGTGTTTTGTTACTTTGGGTGAGGGGGTGCAGTAGTTTCCTGTCCCCCATCAGATGGAGCTCTGCTAGGAGAAGGTGAGTATCTCTCTAATGCAGGGTCACTGATGGTGTGAGGGGGGAGGTGTAGTAGTTTCCTGTCCCCCATCAGATGGAGCTCTGCTAGGAGAAGGTGAGTATCTCTCTAATGCAGGGTCACTGATGGTGTGAGGGGGGAGGTGTAGTAGTTTCCTGTCCCCCATCAGATGGAGCTCTGCTAGGAGAAGGTGAGTATCTCTCTAATGCAGGGTCACTGATGGTGTGAGGGGGAGGTGCAGTAGTTTCCTGTCCCCCGTCAGTTCAGGTCCACTTGGACACAATTGTTGCTGGTCCTCTGTAAAGTGTTTAGTTATCAGTTGTTTCATACTGTCACTATCGCCATGGTAACCCTGATGTCTCTCTCCCCCCCGGCAGGAGGACCTGGAGGCTCTGATCGCTGAATTCCAGTCTCTGGACGCCAAGAAGACTCAGGTGCAGGAGACGCCGTGTCCCCCGCCCAGCCCCAGGCAAGTGGGATTCCTACACCGGGGCATCCCGATCTATGGGGGGGTTACACAGCGGGGCATCCCGATCTATGGGGGGGGGTCACACAGCGGGGGCATCTTGATCTATGGGGGGGGTCACACAGCGGGGCATCCCGATCTATGGGGGGGTCACACAGCGGGGTCATCTCGATCTATGGGGGGGTCGCACAGTGGGGCATCCCGATCTATGGGGGGGTCCCACAGTGGGGGCATCTCGATCTATGGGGGGGTCCCACAGTGGGGGCATCTCGATCTATGGGGGGGTCACACAGTGGGGGCATCTCGATCTATGGGGGGGTCCCACAGTGGGGGCATCTCGATCTATGGGGGGGTCACACAGTGGGGCATCCCGATCTATGGGGGGGTCCCACAGTGGGGGCATCTCGATCTATGGGGGGGTCCCACAGTGGGGCATCTCGATCTATGGGGGGGTCACACAGCGGGGCATCCCGATCTATGGGGGGGTCACACAGCGGGGCATCCCGATCTATGGGGGGGTCACACAGCGGGGCATCCCGATCTATGGGGGGGTCACACAGCGGGGCATCCCGATCTATGGGGGGGTCACACAGCGGGGCATCCCGATCTATGGGGGGGGTCACACAGCGGGGGCATCCCGATCTATGGGGGGGGGTCACACAGCGGGGGCATCCCGATCTATGGGGGGGTCACACAGCGGGGCATCCCAATCTATGGGGGGGTCACACAGTGGGGCATCCCAATCTATGGGGGGGTCACACAGCGGGGCATCCCGATCTATGGGGGGGGTCACACAGTGGGGCATCTCGATCTATGGGGGGGGTCACACAGTGGGGCATCCCGATCTATGGGGGAGGGGGTCACACAGCGGGGCATCCCGATCAATGGGGGGGGGGTCACACAGCGGGGCATCCCGATCTATGGGGGGGGTCACACAGCGGGGCATCCCGATCTATGGGGGGGTCACACAGCGGGGCATCCCGATCTATGGGGGGGGTCACACAGCGGGGCATCCCGATCTATGGGGGGGTCACACAGCGAGGCATTCCGATCTATGGGGGGGGGTCACACAGCGAGGCATCCCGATCTATGGGGGGGGGGTCACACAGCGGGGCATCCCGGTCTATGGGGGGGGGTCACACAGCGGGGCATCCCAGTCTATGGGGGGGGTCACACAGCGGGGCATCCCGATCTATGGGGGGGGGGGTCAAACAGCGGGGCATCCCGATCTATGGGGGGGTCACACTGCGGGGGCATCCCGATCTATGGGGGGGGGTCACAAAGCGGGGCATCCCCATCTATGGGGGGGGTCACACAGCGGGGCATCCTGATCTATGGGGGGGGTCACACAGCGGGGCATCCCGTTCTATAGGGGGGGGTCACACAGCGGGGCATCCCGATCTATAGGGGGGGGCACACAGCGGGGCATCCCGATCTATGGGGGGGCGTCACAGCGGGGCATCCTGATCTATGGGGGGGGGTCACACAGCGGGGCATCCTGATCTATGGGGGGGTCACACAGCGGTGCATCCCCATCTATGGGGGGGCGTCACAGCGGGGCATCCTGATCTATGGGGGGGGTCACAGCGGGGCATCCTGATCTATGGGGGGGTCACACAGCGGGGCATCCCCATCTATGGGGGGGGGTCACACAGCGGGGCATCCCGATCTATGGGGGGGTCACACAGTGGGGCATCCCCATCTATGGGGGGGGTCACACAGTGGGGCATCCCCATCTATGGGGGGGGGGGTCACACAGCGGGGCATCCCGATCTATGGCGGGGGTCACACAGCGGGGCATCCCGATCTATGGGGGGGGTCACACAGCGGGGCATCCCGATCTATGGGGGGGGTCACACAGCGGGGCATCCCGATCTATGGGGGGGTCACACAGCGAGGCATCCCGATCTATGGGGGGGGGGGGGGTCACACAGCGAGGCATCCCGATCTATGGGGGGGGGTCACACAGCGGGGGCATCCCGATCTATGGGGGGGTCACACAGCGGGGGCATCCCGATCTATGGGGGGGTCCCATAGTGGGGGCATCCCGATCTATGGGGGGGTCACACAGCGGGGCATCCCAATCTATGGGGGGGGTCACACAGCGGGGCATCCCAATCTATGGGGGGGTCACACAGCGGGGCATCCCAATCTATGGGGGGGTCACACAGCGGGGCATCCCGATCTATGGGGGGGGTCACACAGTGGGGCATCTCGATCTATGGGGGGGGTCACACAGTGGGGCATCCCGATCTATGGGGGAGGGGGTCACACAGCGGGGCATCCCGATCAATGGGGGGGGTCACACAGCGGGGCATCCCGATCTATGGGGGGGGTCACACAGCGGGGCATCCCGATCTATGGGGGGGGTCACACAGCGGGGCATCCCGATCTATGGGGGGGGGTCACACAGCGGGGCATCCCGATCTATGGGGGGGGGTCACACAGCGGGGCATTCCGATCTATGGGGGGGGTCACACAGCGGGGCATCCTGATCTATGGGGGGGTCACACAGCGGTGCATCCCCATCTATGGGGGGGCGTCACAGCGGGGCATCCTGATCTATGGGGGGGGTCACAGCGGGGCATCCCCATCTATGGGGGGGGGGTCACACAGCGGGGCATCCCGATCTATGGGGGGGGGGGGTCACACAGCGGGGCATCCCGATCTATGGGGGGGTCACACAGTGGGGCATCCCCATCTATGGGGGGGGTCTCACAATGGGGCATCCCCATCTATGGGGGGGGGTCACACAGTGGGGCATCCCCATCTATGGGGGGGGGTCACACAGCGGGGCATCCCGATCTATGGGGGGGTCACACAGCGGGGCATCCCGATCTATGGGGGGGGGTCACACAGCGGGGCATCCCGATCTATAGGGGGGGGTCACACAGTGGGGCATCCCGATCTATTGGGGGGGGTCACACAGCGGGGCATCCCGATCTATTGGGGGGGGGTCACACAGCGGGGCATCCCGATCTATGGGGGGGTCACACAGCGGGGCATCCCGATCTATGGGGGGGTCACACAGCGGGGCATCCCGATCTATGGGGGGGGGGTCACACTGCGGGGGCATTCCGATCTATGGGGGGGGTCACACAGCGAGGCATCCCGATCTATGGGGGGGGGGGTCACACAGCGGGGCATCCCGGTCTATGGGGGGGGGGTCACACAGCGGGGCATCCCAGTCTATGGGGGGGGTCACACAGCGGGGCATCCCGATCTATGGGGGGGGTCAAACAGCGGGGCATCCCGATCTATGGGGGGGTCACACTGCGGGGGCATACCGATCTATGGGGGGGGTCACAAAGCGGGGCATCCCCATCTATGGGGGGGGTCACACAGCGGGGCATCCTGATCTATGGGGGGGGGTCACACAGCGGGGCATCCCGATCTATAGGGGGGGTCACACAGCGGGGCATCCCGATCTATAGGGGGGGTCACACAGCGGGGCATCCCCATCTATGGGGGGGCGTCACAGCGGGGCATCCTGATCTATGGGGGGGTCACACAGCGGTGCATCCCCATCTATGGGGGGGCGTCACAGCGGGGCATCCTGATCTATGGGGGGGGTCACAGCGGGGCATCCCCATCTATGGGGGGGGGTCACACAGCGGGGCATCCCGATCTATGGGGGGGGGTCACACAGCGGGGCATCCCGATCTATGGGGGGGTCACACAGTGGGGCATCCCCATCTATGGGGGGGGTCTCACAATGGGGCATCCCCATCTATGGGGGGGGGTCACACAGTGGGGCATCCCCATCTATGGGGGGGGTCACACAGCGGGGCATCCCGATCTATGGGGGGGTCACACAGCGGGGCATCCCGATCTATGGGGGGGGGTCACACAGCGGGGCATCCCGATCTATAGGGGGGGGTCACACAGTGGGGCATCCCGATCTATTGGGGGGGGTCACACAGCGGGGCATCCCGATCTATTGGGGGGGGGGTCACACAGCGGGGCATCCCGATCTATGGGGGGGTCACACAGCGGGGCATCCCGATCTATGGGGGGGTCACACAGCGGGGCATCCCGATCTATGGGGGGGGGTCACACTGCGGGGGCATCCCGATCTATGGGGGGGGTCACACAGCGGGGGCATCCCGATCTATGGGGGGGTCACACAGCGGGGCATCCCAATCTATGGGGGGGTCACACAGCGGGGCATCCCAATCTATGGGGGGGTCACACAGCGGGGCATCCCGATCTATGGGGGGGGTCACACAGTGGGGCATCTCGATCTATGGGGGGGGTCACACAGTGGGGCATTTCGATCTATGGGGGAGGGGGTCACACAGCGGGGCATCCCGATCAATGGGGGGGGTCACACAGCGGGGCATCCCGATCTATGGGGGGGGGTCACACAGCGGGGCATCCCGATCTATGGGGGGGGTCACACAGCGGGGCATCCCGATCTATGGGGGGGGGGTCACACAGCGGGGCATCCCGATCTATGGGGGGGTCACACAGCGAGGCATCCCGATCTATGGGGGGGGGGGGGTCACACAGCGAGGCATCCCGATCTATGGGGGGGGGTCACACAGCGGGGCATCCCGGTCTATGGGGGGGGTCACACAGCGGGGCATCCCAGTCTATGGGGGGGGTCACACAGCGGGGCATCCCGATCTATGGGGGGGGGTCAAACAGCGGGGCATCCCGATCTATGGGGGGGTCACACTGCGGGGGCATCCCGATCTATGGGGGGGGGGTCACAAAGCGGGGCATCCCCATCTATGGGGGGGGTCACACAGCGGGGCATCCTGATCTATGGGGGGGGGGTCACACAGCAGGGCATCCCGTTCTATAGGGGGGGTCACACAGCGGGGCATCCAGTTCTATAGGGGGGGTCACACAGCGGGGCATCCCGATCTATAGGGGGGGGGCACACAGCGGGGCATCCCCATCTATGGGGGGGCGTCACAGCGGGGCATCCTGATCTATGGGGGGGGTCACACAGCGGGGCATCCTGATCTATGGGGGGGTCACACAGCGGTGCATCCCCATCTATGGGGGGGCGTCACAGCGGGGCATCCTGATCTATGGGGGGGGGTCTCACAATGGGGCATCCCCATCTATGGGGGGGGGTCACACAGCGGTGCATCCCCATCTATGGGGGGGCGTCACAGCGGGGCATCCTGATCTATGGGGGGGGTCTCACAATGGGGCATCCCCATCTATGGGGGGGGGTCACACAGTGGGGCATCCCCATCTATGGGGGGGGTCTCACAATGGGGCATCCCCATCTATGGGGGGGGGTCACACAGTGGGGCATCCCCATCTATGGGGGGGGGGTCACACAGCGGGGCATCCCGATCTATGGGGGGGGGTCACACAGCGGGGCATCCCGATCTATGGGGGGGATCACACAGCGGGGCATCCCGATCTATGGGGGGGTCACACAGCGAGGCATCCCGATCTATGGGGGGGGGGGGTCACACAGCGGGGCATCCCGGTCTATGGGGGGGGGTTTACACAGCGGGGCATCCCAGTCTATGGGGGGGGGCACACAGCGGGGCATCCCCATCTATGGGGGGGCGTCACAGCGGGGCATCCTGATCTATGGGGGGGGTCACACAGCGGGGCATCCTGATCTATGGGGGGGTCACACAGCGGTGCATCCCCATCTATGGGGGGGCGTCACAGCGGGGCATCCTGATCTATGGGGGGGGGTCTCACAATGGGGCATCCCCATCTATGGGGGGGGGGTCACACAGCGGTGCATCCCCATCTATGGGGGGGCGTCACAGCGGGGCATCCTGATATATGGGGGGGGTCTCACAATGGGGCATCCCCATCTATGGGGGGGGGGTCACACAGTGGGGCATCCCCATCTATGGGGGGGGTCTCACAATGGGGCATCCCCATCTATGGGGGGGGGTCACACAGTGGGGCATCCCCATCTATGGGGGGGGGGGTCACACAGCGGGGCATCCCGATCTATGGGGGGGGTCACACAGCGGGGCATCCCGATCTATGGGGGGGGTCACACAGCGGGGCATCCCGATCTATGGGGGGGTCACACAGCGAGGCATCCCGATCTATGGGGGGGGGGGGGGGTCACACAGCGGGGCATCCCGGTCTATGGGGGGGGGTCACACAGCGGGGCATCCCAGTCTATGGGGGGGGTCACACAGCGGGGCATCCCGATCTATGGGGGGGGGGTCAAACAGCGGGGCATCCCGATCTATGGGGGGGTCACACTGCGGGGGCATCCCGATCTATGGGGGGGGGGGTCACAAAGCGGGGCATCCCCATCTATGGGGGGGGTCACACAGCGGGGCATCCTGATCTATGGGGGGGTCACACAGCGGGGCATCCCGTTCTATAGGGGGGGGTCACACAGCGGGGCATCCCGATCTATAGGGGGGGGCACACAGCGGGGCATCCCCATCTATGGGGGGGCGTCACAGCGGGGCATCCTGATCTATGGGGGGGGTCACACAGCGGGGCATCCTGATCTATGGGGGGGTCACACAGCGGTGCATCCCCATCTATGGGGGGGCGTTACAGCGGGGCATCCTGATCTATGGGGGGGGGTCACAGCGGGGCATCCTGATCTATGGGGGGGTCACACAGCGGGGCATCCCCATCTATGGGGGGGGTCACACAGCGGGGCATCCCGATCTATGGGGGGGTCACACAGTGGGGCATCCCCATCTATGGGGGGGGGTCTCACAATGGGGCATCCCCATCTATGGGGGGGGGTCACACAGTGGGGCATCCCCATCTATGGGGGGGGGTCACACAGCGGGGCATCCCGATCTATGGGGGGGGGTCACACAGCGGGGCATCCCGATCTATGGGGGGGGGTCACACAGCGGGGCATCCCGATCTATTGGGGGGGGTCACACAGCGGGGCATCCCGATCTATGGGGGGGGGTCACACAGCGGGGCATCCCGATCTATGGGGGGGCACACAGTGGGGCATCCCGATCTATGGGGGGGGGGTCACACAGCGGGGGCATCTCGATCTATGGGGGGGGGGTCACACAGCGGGGCATCCCGATCTATGGGGGGGTCACACAGCGGGGCATCCCGATCTATGGGGGGGGGGTCACACAGCGGGGCATCCCCATCTATGGGGGGGGTCTCACAATGGGGCATCCCCATCTATGGGGGGGTCCCACAGTGGGGCATCCCCATCTATGGGGGGGTCACACAGCGGGGCATCCCGATCTATGGGGGGGGTCACACAGCGGGGCATCCCGATCTATGGGGGGGGGGTCACACAGCGGGGCATCCCGATCTATGGGGGGGGGTCACACAGCGGGGCATCCCGATCTATGGGGGGATCACACAGCGGGGCATCCCGATCTATGGGGGGGGGTCACACAGCGGGGCATCCCGATCTATGGGGGGGTCACACAGCGGGGCATCCCGATCTATGGGGGGGGGGGTCACACAGCGGGGCATCCCGATCTATGGGGGGGCACACAGTGGGGCATCCCGATCTATGGGGGGGGGGTCACACAGCGGGGGCATCTCGATCTATGGGGGGGGGGGGTCACACAGCGGGGCATCCCGATCTATGGGGGGGTCACACAGCGGGGCATCCCGATCTATGGGGGGGGGTCACACAGCGGGGCATCCCGATCTATGGGGGGGGTCACACAGCAGGGCATCCCGATCTATGGGGGGGGGTCACACAGCAGGGCATCCCGATCTATGGGGGGGGTCACACAGCGGGGCATCCCGATCTATGGGGGGGGGTCACACAGCGGGGCATCCCGATCTATGGGGGGGGGTCACACAGCGGGGCATGCCGATCTATGGGGGGGGGTCACACAGCGGGGCATCCGGATCTATGGGGGGGGTCACACAGCGGGGCATCCCGATCTATGGGGGGGGGGTCACACAGCGGGGCATCCCGATCTATGGGGGGGGTCACACTGCGGGGGCATCCCGATCTATGGGGGGGGGTCACACTGCGGGGGCATCCCGATCTATGGGGGGGGGTCACACAGCGGGGCATCCCGATCTATGGGGGGGGGTCACCCAGCGGGGCATCTCGATCTATGGGGGGGGTCACACAGCGGGGCATCCCGATCTATGGGGGGGGTCACACAGCGGGGCATCCCGATCTATGGGGGGTATTTACACACTTGGGATGCCCCAGAGGGAAAGGCCAGCGGACGGTCTGGGAGTCTTTTATATTCCAGGGCTGGCCACTCTGTGATTTCCTCCTCCTTAAAGAGGACCATCATCCTCTATGGCCGGCCCTGGACTATTTTGGACCTTTTTGGGGGGGCATCCCGTAATAAAGGGGTGGTTTTAGGTCCTTTTTTGGGGGGCAAACCCGTAATAAAGGGCTAGTTTTAGGTCCTTTTTGGGGGGCATCCAGTAATAAAGGGGTAGTTTTAGGTCCTTTTTGGGGGGGCATCCCATAATAAAGGAGTAGTTTTAGGTCCTTTTTGGGGGGGCATCCCGTAATAAAGGGGTAGTTTTAGGTCCTTTTTGGGGGGGCATCCCGTAATAAAGGGGTAGTTTTAGGTCCTTTTTGGGGGGGGATCCCGTAATAAAGGGGTGGTTTTAGGTCCTTTTTGGGGGGGCATCCCGTAATAAAGGGGTAGTTTTAGGTCCTTTTTGGGGGGGGCATCCCGTAATAAAGGGGTAGTTTTAGGTCCTTTTTGGGGGGGGGGGGGGGCATCCCGTAATAAAGGGGTGGTTTTAGGTCCTTTTTTGGGGGGGCATCCCGTAATAAAGGGGTGGTTTTAGGTCCTTTTGGGGGGGGGGCATCCCGTAATAAAGTCCGCTTTGTGTCTCATGGCGCCCGCTCTTCCTCTCCGCGCAGGCTGAACGCTTCGCTCACCCCGCTTCCTGACAGAGACGAGCTCGTCCTCTTTGGAGGCGAATATTTCAACGGACAAAAAGTAAGGTCTCCTCTTATCTCTTCCTCCTCATTGGCCGGCTGCTCCGCCCGCCTCTTGTTGCACTACAAGTCCCAGCAGTGCCCTGTGCTATTGACGCCGGGGCTTCAGTATCAGCTGGAGAGCTTCCCTCTTATGTCAATGACTGGTGACCCCGCCCCCTGCTGGACAGACAAATAATAATACAAAAAAAAAAAATATAAAATGTATAAATATTAAAAAAAATTAAGATATATATATAAAAAAAAAAATAACAAAAAATATAGAAATTATAAATTATTTATTATATTTATTTATTTGAATTATTTATTTTATTAGGCTTATCATTTATTTATTATATTAATAATTATAAAAAATATATATATATAAAAAAATATATAAAATAAAATATAAAAAATTATAAAAATATTTTAAAAAATCTAATATAAAATATTAAAAAAAAATATATAAAAAACAAAATATATAAAAATAAAAAAGTAAGACAGACAAATAATGGCTGTTGTTTCTAGCCCTAATATCCTATCCCAAATGCCTTTGGCCCTCTGTACATTAAAGTGGATCAAAAATCAGAATTTTGACTATCCTGGGTTTTGGTCCTTTCCCCCGATTGGAGATGCCCGGCTGTGTGACACCCCGCAGATTGCTGAATGCACCTCACTTCTTCCCGGTCCTACCGCGCATGCCCGGTCGCTCATCCAATCAGCGCGCTCGGATCCCGTCGTCTAAGGCAAGTGGCTCCAAGCGCGCTGACGGCCGCATCCCCGCTTCCCTCCAACAGGGAGCGCGCCATTCACAAATGCCTGACCCGGGCACGCGCCCTGCTAGAGGGATAGCGGGGATGCGGCCGCACATGCGCCATTGGCCCCGGGAAGCAAGGTAAGTGTATGGGGCGATCTGGGGGGTGTCACACGGGGGGGGGGGGGGGAGGAATCTATCGGCACGGGAATCTTATAGATCGCTCTGGGTTTTGTTCACTTTAAGTGATAATAAAAGGGATAATGCTCCACCCCCAAGGCTGATTGCCATTATACAGGTTCCAGGGCTTATTCAAATTTTACTAATAATTCAGTAATTAATTCTCAAATTCACTGCCTCTTATATTTCCAATGAGTTTTTTTTTTTTATTTCTCATTTTAATGTTTAATTAAGCATGGCACTATCAAAATAGCTATAATAATAATAATATATAATATCACTAATAATTCACTGCATCTTATAATATAGCCAATGAGTTTTTTAATTTCTCATGTTTAATGTTTAATTAAGCTTGGCTCTATATAAATAACTATAATAATAATATATAATAATAAATACATTTTTATTATTATTATTTGGACTGTAAGCTCACAGGGTCGCGGCTCTCTTTCCTATTGTCTCCTGTGCTCACAACACTTGGTTTGAACCTTGTGGCATCTAGTTTTGTATTGTTCCCTGTACTATATGTTTTACCTTGTCTGTAATCACACCTTGTACAGCGCTACGGAATATGACGGCGCTATATAAATAAACATTATTATTATTATTATTATTATTATTATTATTATTAATAATAATAATGTATTATTCTCTGTACTATATGTTTTACCTTGTCTGTAATCACACCATGTAATGCGCGACGGAAGATGATGGTGCTATATAAATAATAATACTAATAATAATTAATGTAATAATGAATACATTTTTATTATTATTATTTAGACTGTAAGCTCACAGGGTCGCGTCTCTCTCCCCTATTGTCTCCTGTGCTCACAACACTTGGTTTGAACCTGATAGCGTCTAGTTTTGTTTTGTTCTCTGTACTATATGTTTTACCTTGTCTGTAAAGCACTTCGGAAGATGATGGCACTGTATAAATAAAATTAATAATAATAATAATCATTACACTGAATGCTTAGATTTCTGGGGCAGGTGCCATACACCAGAGCAGCCACAAGGTGTCGCTGTTTAACATGCACTGGCTGCAGGCTGGAGAATTCACACTGGGGATTTGATAAAAAAATAAAAGGAAAAGTCGAGCGCCTAAATCGGAGGCACTTCTTTTTTTTTTTTTTTTTTTTTTTTGCGGGTAAATCAAAGTGGACCAAAACCCAGGATAGTCAAAATGTAATGCTTCTCTACCTTATTGATCAGCTTTGCGATCACGTGACCCAAAAATGAGTTACTGTATGAGCCATGGAGGGGGGTCCGGACGCTTTTAATTTACGCTTCTGGTAACGGGTGCCCTTTAAAGTGGAACAAAACCATGTTCAGTCTGGCCCTGCCGTCTACGTTGTACAGCACCACACTCTATGATGGTGCTTTATAAATATACAACAATTAAAACAATCAAAGGCTCCATAGATGGCCGATCCCTGGGTCGGGATGCCCCCGCTGTTTGAGACCCTCTGGGGTCACCAATGCTTTCACAACTGACGCCTGCATCCACTTCGGGGAGTTAGGGGGTGTCACCCAGAATTTATTTACGTCGACCAATCGGTGATCTGAGGTGTGGCCACAAGCCCCCCAAAAAAAGGAAGCGGGACGTTTTAAAATAGTTCACTAATTAATTCTCTAATCACTAATAATTTAATAGTCTTTTCTAATATATCTATATATAATGTATCTAAAATCTCTCTGTGTATATATGTGTATATATGTGTATATATATATATATATATATATATATATATATATATTAAAATGAGAAATTAACAAAATATATATATATATATAATTATAATTTTTTATTTTTTTTATTCATTTTAATGTTTAATTAAAGGGGATCAAAACCCAGTATTTTGACTTTCCTGGGGTTTGATCCTTGCCCCCAGCGCCCCCCCCCCCCAATCAGCGACATTGATTAGCGGCCGCGTCCCTGCTCACCTCTAGCTGTGGTTGTGCCTGTGCTGGCCAATCAGAAAGGCCTGGGGGCAGGGCATCCTCATTCGAGAGGTAGACCACGCCCCCACGGAGTCTTACAGATCAAAACACACCCTAGAGTCTGAGACTCCAGGGCAGGCATACTCGCTTCCCCCCCGGGGCCACGATGTTTGAAACCCTCCAGGTCGCCCGAGCGAACTCACCTCTTCCTGGTCCTAAGGTGCATGCGCAGCCATTCGTCCAATCAGCACGCTCCATTCCTCTCCCGCCCCTTTGTCCAGGAGCTTCTCTAATGGCCGCATCCCCCGCTACCCTATAACAAGGAGCGGCCATACACAAATGCCTGGAGCGGGCACGCGCCCTGATAGAGGGTGGCGGGGATGCGGCTCGCGCATGTGGCGTAGGACCGGGAACGAAGGTGAGTTTTCAGGACGACCTGGAGGGTTTCGCACAGCGGGGCATCCCCGATAGCGGTGCTCTGGGGGGAGCGAGTATGCCTGTCCTGGAATCTCATAGACTCCAGGGTGGGTTTTGGTGCTTTTTAAAAAAATAACACCACCTTAAAGTGGACCAAACCCAACACCCATCGATTCCCTCCCCCCGGGGCATCTAGAATCTGGATGCCCCATTCACTTACCTTGCTTCCCGGTACAACGGCGCATGAGCGAGCTGCAGCCGCATCCCCACTATCCCTCTAGCAGGGCGCGGTGAATGGTCGGTGGGGGGATGTGGCTGCCAGCCGTAGACCAAGGCTTAGACGACATGACGTCATTGGATCCGAGCGTGCTGATTGGACGAAGTGGCCGCACATGCGCTGCAGGACCAGGACGAGGGGAGTTTCGCTTGCTGATCTGGGGGGTGTCACACAGTGGGGAATCGCCGATCGGGAACCAAAACCCAGGATAGTCAAAATCTTTAAGTCTGTAAGACTCTGTGGGGCGTGGTCTGAGGATGCCCCGCCCCAGGCCTTTCTGATTGGCCAGCGCAGGCACAACCACAGCTAGAGGTGAGCGGGGAAGCGGCCACTGATCAATGTCGCCCTGTGCAGAATTCCAGGATGATGCCCCTCCCCCTCCCCATACACCTATCCATTCATTTACACTGAGACAAAGGGGAAACGATGGAGAGAATGAAGAAGACAGAGCCGGACAAAAGGAACGTGGAAAAGAGAGAAAGAGACGGAGAGAATATGGGAGTCAGAGGAAACATTGAGAAGATGGATGGAGAGAAGGATGGATAGAGGGGAAAAACGGGAGACTATAGCAATGGGAGAGACGAGTAAATGTGCGAAAGAGAGAAAAGAAGGGAACGGGGAAAAGAGAAAGGAGGGGAGGCTTGGGAAAGAGGAAGATAGATATGGATGTAAGAGAAGAGAGCAGGATGGAATGTGGAAAATGGGAAGAGACAAAGAGGTGGAAGGTTGAAAATAGAGAGAAAGGGGGATCAGGAAAGAGAGAGCGAGAAGGAGTGTGGAAAAACGGAGAGATAAAATAGGGAGAGAAAAGGAGGAGAGGTGGGAAAGAGAAAGAGAAGATAGAAAAAGAGAGCGAGAGGGATGGAAGGTTGAAAATAGAGAGAAAGGTGAACAGGAAAGAGAGAGCGAGAAGGAGTGTGAAAAACAGAGAGAGAAAATAGGGAGAGAAAAAGAGGAGAGGTGGAAAAGAGAAGATAGGAAAAAGAGAGAAGGATAGAGGGATGAAAATAGAGAGAAGGGGGAACAGGAAAGAGAGAGCAGAAAATGTGGAAAACAGAGAAAAAAGATGGAAAAAGAAGGATAGAGGGATTAAAATAAAGAGAAGGGAGAATAGGTAAAAGAAGATAGAGAGAGAAGATGGGATGTGAGAGAAGAGCGAGAAGGGGAAGATGAGATAATGAAGCCGTCCGTTGATTGGCTGGTGATCCTCTGTGTGTGGCCACTATAAGCTCCCTGATTGGCTGCCGATCCTGTGTGTGTGTGGCCGATATAAGCTCCCTGATTGGCTGCTGATCCTCTGTGTGTGGCTGCTATAAGCTCCCTGATTGGCTGCTGATCCTCTGTGTGTGGCCGCTATAAGCTCCCTGATTGGCTGCCGATCCTCTGTGTGTGGCTGCTATAAGCTTCCTGATTGGCTGCTGATCCTCTGTGTGTGGCCGCTATAAGCTCCCTGATTGGCTGCCGATCCTCTGTGTGTGGCCGCTATAAGCTTCCTGATTGGCTGCCAATCCGCTTTGTGTGGCCGCTATAAGCTTCCTGATTGGCTGCCGATCCTCTGTGTGTGGCCGCTATAAGCTCCCTGATTGGCTGCCGATCCTCTGTGTGTGGCTGCTATAAGCTTCCTGATTGGCTGCCGATCCTCTGTGTGTGGCCGCTATAAGCTCCCTGATTGGCTGCCGATCCTCTGTGTGTGGCCGCTATAAGCTTCCTGATTGGCTGCTGATCCTCTGTGTGTGGCCGCTATAAGCTCCCTGATTGGCTGCCGATCCTCTGTGTGTGGCCGCTATAAGCTCTCTGATTGGCTGCCGATCCTGTGTGTGTGGCCGCTATAAGCTCCCTGATTGGCTGCCGATCCTCTGTGTGTGGCTGCTATAAGCTTCCTGATTGGCTGCCGATCCTCTGTGTGTGGCCGCTATAAGCTCCCTGATTGGCTGCCGATCCTCTGTGTGTGGCTGCTATAAGCTTCCTGATTGGCTGCCGATCCTGTGTGTGTGGCCGCTATAAGCTCCCTGATTGGCTGCCGATCCTCTGTGTGTGGCTGCTATAAGCTTCCTGATTGGCTGCCGATCCTCTGTATGTGGCCGCTATAAGCTTCCTGATTGGCTGCTGATCCTTTGTGTGTGGCCGCTATAAGCTCCCTGATTGGCTGCCGATCCTCTGTGTGTGGCCGCTATAAGCTCCCTGATTGGCTGCTGATCCTCTGTGTGTGGCCGCTATGAGCTCCCTGATTGGCTGCTGATCCTCTGTGTGTGGCCGCTATAAGCTTCCTGATTGGCTGCTGATCCTCTGTGTGTGGCCGCTATAAGCTCCCTGATTGGCTGCCGATCCTCTGTGTGTGGCCGCTATAAGCTCCCTGATTGGCTGCCGATCCTCTGTGTGTGGCCACTATAAGCTCCCTGATTGGCTGCCGATCCTCTGTGTGTGGCCGCTATAAGCTTCCTGATTGGCTGCTGATCCTCTGTGTGTGGCCGCTATAAGCTTCCTGATTGGCTGCTGATCCTCTGTGTGTGGCCGCTATAAGCTTCCTGATTGGCTGCTGATCCTCTGTGTGTGGCCGCTATAAGCTCCCTGATTGGCTGCCGATCCTCTGTGTGTGGCCGCTATAAGCTTCCTGATTGGCTGCCGATCCTCTGTGTGTGGCCGCTATAAGCTCCCTGATTGGCTGCCGATCCTGTGTGTGTGTGGCCGCTATAAGCTTCCTGATTGGCTGCTGATCCTCTGTGTGTGGCTGCTATAAGCTCCCTGATTGGCTGCCGATCCTCTGTGTGTGGCCGCTATAAGCTCCCTGATTGGCTGCCGATCCTGTGTGTGTGGCCGCTATAAGCTTCCTGATTGGCTGCTGATCCTCTGTGTGTGGCCGCTATCAGCTCCCTGATTGGCTGCTGATCCTCTGTGTGTGTCCGCTATAAGCTCCCTGATTGGCTGCTGATCCTCTGTGTGTGTCCGCTATAAGCTTCCTGATTGGCTGCTGATCCTCTGTGTGTGGCCGCTATAAGCTTTCTGATTGGCTGCTGATCCTCTGTGTGTGGCCGCTATAAGCTTTCTGATTGGCTGCTGATCCTCTGTGTGTGGCCGCAATAAGCTTCCTGATTGGCTGCCGATCCTCTGTGTGTGGCTGCTATAAGCTCCCTGATTGGCTGGTGATCCTCTGTGTGTGGCCGCTATAAGCTTCCTGAATGGCTGCCGATCCTCTGTGTGTGGCCGCTATAAGCTCCCTGATTGGCTGCCGATCCTCTGTGTGTGGCTGCTATAAGCTCCCTGATTGGCTGGTGATCCTCTGTGTGTGGCCGCTATAAGCTTCCTGAATGGCTGCCGATCCTCTGTGTGTGGCCGCTATAAGCTCCCTGATTGGCTGCCGATCCTCTGTGTGTGGCTGCTATAAGCTCCCTGATTGGCTGGTGATCCTCTGTGTGTGGCCGCTATAAGCTTCCTGATTGGCTGCTGATCCTCTGTGTGTGGCCGCTATAAGCTCCCTGATTGGCTGCCGATCCTCTGTGTGGCCGCTATAAGCTTCCTGAATGGCTGGTGATCCTTAAGCTCCCTGATTGGCTGCCGATCCTCTGTGTGTGGCCGCTATAAGCTCCCTGATTGGCTGCTGATCCTCTGTGTGTGGCTGCTATAAGCTCCCTGATTGGCTGCTGATCCTCTGTGTGTGGCCGCAATAAGCTTTCTGATTGGCTGCCGATCCTCTGTGTGTGGCCGCTATAACCTCCCTGATTGGCTGCTTCCAGTTATGGAATAGTGAAATCCCGGGAGACATCCGGCCACTCACTGCAATATAACTGGGGAGGGATTTGCGCCCGTTAATGGTGTCGGAGTGCCGTAAATATTTAATGAGATCTGATTGGCTGCGGCATGGCGCTGGTTCTGAGCTCTTCTCATTCCCATTGGGAGCGTCTCTAACACACAGAGCAGACGTGGGATTAAAGTAGAACTCCGCAGTTTAAAAAAAATAAAAAATAAAAATATTCAGGATTGGGCAAATTACTTACCCTTCCCTGTGGTACTCGCTGGCAGCCAATACTGTGCGCACGCCGTGCAGGCTTACCCTGTGGTGGTCATACACCGCGTGGGAGCATAGCCCGGGTAAGTGATTTCACCCAACTTGGGTGTCCTTAGTCTAGGCAAGAAAAAGCTATACTTACCTTTTGTCCCCCCCCCCCAGCTCTAACATCTGGCTCCATGTGCCACGCCCCCCTTGGGTCTATAAGACTCTTGTCTGGGTTGGTCTACTTTTTATTAAGGATGCCCCGCTGTGTGAAATGCTCTGGATCTGATGTGGGTGTGGCCAGGGAAATCTGAATGAAACGAGCGCTGCTGATTGGCTGAAATTGTGACCCGGGGGGGGGGGGGGGGAGATATACACAGCGGGGCGTCCCAAATCAGGATGCCCCACCAGAGAGAAGCAAAACCCAAGAAAGTCAATTTCGAGCGCCAGTCTCCACCTCCTGCCCCGCCTCCTTCAAGATTTAACTCCGCCCCGTCGCACACCCACTCTGTTCATAGCAACGGAGGGGGCGTGCCGAGCCCAAAGTCCCATAAATCGGTTGGACGCTCTGAGCTGAGATGGCCTTGAAGAGGGGTAAGTAAGCGGACCAAAACCCAGCGTGATGGGCCCGGGAATCTATAAGATCGATTCCCTCCCCCCGGCATCCAAAATCCAGGGTGATACCCCCAGGTCGCCCCATTCACTTACCTTGCTTCCCGGTCCAATGGCGCATCCCCGCTATCCCTCTGGCTGCAGGCATTTCTGAATGGCGCGCTCCCTGTGAGAGGGAAGCGGGGGATGTGGGCACCAGTGCGCTCGGAGCTGCTGGCCTTAGACGACGTGACGCCAGTGGCACCGAGCGCGCTGATTGGACGGGCGGCTGTGTATGCGCTGTAGGACCGGGAGGAGGTGAGTTGCGCTCGGTGATCTGGGGGGCGTCGCACAGCGGGGCATCCCCAATCGGGGACCAAAACCCAGGATAGTCTAAATCCTGGGTTTTGGTCCACTTTAACCTGCATCCACTTAATTGATATGCAAATCTCACTCATTTCCATATAAGGAATAAATAAGAGCTATAAATAGATCCTTGCTGCTATTTCTGTAACACTCTCACTTCCTCCTCTTCTCTTCCAGACCTTCCTGTACAATGAGCTTTATATTTATAATATAAAGAAGAACAGCTGGAGCAAGGTGGACATCCCCAACCCGCCCCCGAGACGATGTGCCCACCAGGTAAGACCCCGCCCACTTCCTGTCTATTTAAAGCCGACTTAAACCCTTTTAAAGTTGAACAAAACCCACCAGTGGCCGGCCTGGAATTTGGGGCCTAGGAAATTCTAGGGAATCTAGATTCTAGGGCAGGGGCAAGGGTCCGGCCTGTAGGTTGTTTCCCCCCGGGGGTCCGGCCTGTAGGTTGTTTCCCCCGGGGCTCCGGCCTGTAGGTTGTTTCCCCCGGGGCTCCGGCCTGTAGGTTGTTTCCCCCGGGGGTCCGGCCTGTAGGTTGTTTCCCCCGGGGGTCCGGCCTGTAGGTTGTTTCCCCCGGGGCTCCGGCCTGTAGGTTGTTTCCCCCGGGGCTCCGGCCTGTAGGTTGTTTCCCCCGGGGCTCCGGCCTGTAGGTTGTTTCCCCCGGGGCTCCGGCCTGTAGGTTGTTTCCCCCGGGGGTCCGGCCTGTAGGTTGTTTCCCCCGGGGGTCCGGCCTGTAGGTTGTTTCCCCCGGGGGTCCGGCCTGTAGGTTGTTTCCCCCCGGGGGTCCGGCCTGTAGGTTGTTTCCCCCCAGGGGCTCCGGCCTGTAGGTTGTTTCCCCCGGGGGTCCGGCCTGTAGGTTGTTTCCCCCCAGGGGCTCCGGCCTGTAGGTTGTTTCCCCCCGGGGGGTCCGGCCTGTAGGTTGTTTCCCCCCAGGGGCTCCGGCCTGTAGGTTGTTTCCCCCCGGGGGCTCCGGCCTGTAGGTTGTTTCCCCCCAGGGGCTCCGGCCTGTAGGTTGTTTCCCCCGGGGGTCCGGCCTGTAGGTTGTTTCCCCCCGGGGGTCCGGCCTGTAAATTGTTTCCCCCCGGGGGTCCGGCCTGTAGGTTGTTTCCCCCCGGGGGTCCGGCCTGTAGGTTGTTTCCCCCGGGGGTCCGGCCTGTAGGTTGTTTCCCCCGGGGGTCCGGCCTGTAGGTTGTTTCCCCCGGGGGTCCGGCCTGTAGGTTGTTTCCCCCCGGGGGTCCGGCCTGTAGGTTGTTTCCCCCCGGGGTCCGGCCTGTAGGTTGTTTCCCCCGGGGGTCTGGCCTGTAGGTTGTTTCCCCCGGGGGCTCCGGCCTGTAGGTTGTTTCCCCCCGGGGGTCCGGCCTGTAGGTTGTTTGCCCCGGGGGTCCGGCCTGTAGGTTGTTTCCCCCGGGGGTCTGGCCTGTAGGTTGTTTCCCCCGGGGGTCCGGCCTGTAGGTTGTTTCCCCCGGGGGTCCGGCCTGTAGGTTGTTTCCCCCGGGGCTCCGGCCTGTAGGTTGTTTCCCCCCGGGGCTCCGGCCTGTAGGTTGTTTCCCCCGGGGCTCCGGCCTGTAGGTTGTTTCCCCCGGGGCTCCGGCCTGTAGGTTGTTTCCCCCGGGGGTCCGGCCTGTAGGTTGTTTCCCCCGGGGGTCCGGCCTGTAGGTTGTTTCCCCCGGGGGTCCGGCCTGTAGGTTGTTTCCCCCGGGGGTCCGGCCTCTAGGTTGTTTGCCCCGGGCTCCGGCCTCTAGGTTGTTTGCCCCGGGGGTCCGGCCTCTAGGTTGTTTGCCCCGGGCTCCGGCCTCTAGGTTTGCCCCGGGCTCCGGCCTCTAGGTTTGCCCCGGGCTCCGGCCTCTAGGTTTGCCCCGGGTCCAGCTTCTGCATCCCTGCCGGTAAAGATGGCGGATGCTGCGCATGTGCAGCCGCTCTGGACGCCTGCAGCCCGACCATGTGATGGGAAAAGGGGGCGGATCTATCTGCATTAGTAATAAGAAATACTAATAATAATTAATATACAGGTTTTTAAAGTGAAACAAATCCCACCAGCTGCCGTCTTGGAATCTACTGATTTTCCCCCAGATTGGGATGCCCCACTATGTGAAACCCTCCAGTGCTCACCTTTCCCCGGTTTAATGGTGCATGCACGGGCTCTAGTCCTATCACAGCCGGCAAACTGCTTTAAACATGTTGGTGGGGAGCGTGCACGCCACTGTGTATGGGGGGGGCGTGCACGCCACTGTGTATGGGGGGGGAGCGTGCACGCCACTGTGTATGGGGGGGGGGCGTGCACGCCACTGTGTATGGGGGGGGGAGCGTGCACGCCACTGTGTATGGGGGGGGGGCGTGCACGCCACTGTGTATGGGGGGGGGGGGCGTGCACGCCACTGTGTATGGGGGGGGGAGCGTGCACGCCACTGTGTATGGGGGGGGGGAGCGTGCACACCGCTGTGTATGGGGGGGGGAGCGTGCACACCGCTGTGTATGGGGGGGGAGCGTGCACGCCACTGTGTATGGGGGGGCGTGCACGCCACTGTGTATGGGGGGGGGAGCGTGCACGCCACTGTGTATGGGGGGGGAGCGTGCACACCGCTGTGTATGGGGGGGGGAGCGTGCACGCCACTGTGTATGGGGGGGGGAGCGTGCACGCCACTGTGTATGGGGGGGGAGCGTGCACACCACTGTGTATGGGGGGGGAGCGTGCACGCCACTGTGTATGGGGGGGGAGCGTGCACACCGCTGTGTATGGGGGGGGAGCGTGCACACCACTGTGTATGGGGGGGAGCGTGCACGCCACTGTGTATGGGGGGGGAGCGTGCACACCGCTGTGTATGGGGGGGGAGCGTGCACACCGCTGTGTATGGGGGGGGGAGCGTGCACGCCACTGTGTATGGGGGGGGAGCGTGCACGCCACTGTGTATGGGGGGGGAGCGTGCACGCCACTGTGTATGGGGGGGGAGCGTGCACGCCACTGTGTATGGGGGGGGGAGCGTGCACACCGCTGTGTATGGGGGGGGAGCGTGCACGCCACTGTGTATGGGGGGGGGCGTGCACGCCACTGTGTATGGGGGGGGGGAGCGTGCACGCCACTGTGTATGGGGGGGGGGAGCGTGCACGCCACTGTGTATGGGGGGGGGCGTGCACGCCACTGTGTATGGGGGGGGGGAGCGTGCAGGCCACTGTGTATGGGGGGGGGGGAGCGTGCACGCCACTGTGTATGGGGGGGGGAGCGTGCACGCCACTGTGTATGGGGGGGGGAGCGTGCAGGCCACTGTGTATGGGGGGGGGGGGAGCGTGCACGCCACTGTGTATGGGGGGGGGAGCGTGCACGCCACTGTGTATGGGGGGGGGAGCGTGCACGCCACTGTGTATGGGGGGGGGAGCGTGCACGCCACTGTGTATGGGGGGGGGGAGCGTGCACGCCACTGTGTATGGGGGGGGGGGGAGCGTGCACGCCACTGTGTATGGGGGGGGGAGCGTGCACGCCACTGTGTATGGGGGGGGGGAGCGTGCAGGCCACTGTGTATGGGGGGGGGGCGTGCACGCCACTGTGTATGGGGGGGGGAGCGTGCACGCCACTGTGTATGGGGGGGGGGTGTGCACGCCACTGTGTATGGGGGGGGGTGTGCACGCCACTGTGTATGGGGGGGGGTGTGTGCATGCCACTGTGTATGGGGGGGGCGTGCACACCGCTGTGTATGGGGGGGGGGTGTGTGCACGCCACTGTGTATGGGGGGGGGCGTGCACGCCACTGTGTATGGGGGGGGGAGCGTGCACACCGCTGTGTATGGGGGGGGAGCGTGCACGCCACTGTGTTTGGGGGGGGCGTGCACGCCGCTGTGTATGGGGGGGGGCGTGCACGCCACTGTGTATGGGGGGGGTGTGCACGCCACTGTGTATGGGGGGGTGTGCACGCCGCTGTGTATGGGGGGGGTGTGCACGCCGCTGTGTATGGGGGGGAGCGTGCACGCCACTGTGTATGGGGGGGAGCGTGCACGCCACTGTGTATGGGGGGGAGCGTGCACGCCACTGTGTATGGGGGGGGCGTGCACGCCACTGTGTATGGGGGGGGGGGGCGTGCACACCGCTGTGTATGGGGGGGGCGTGCACACCGCTGTGTATGGGGGGGGCGTGCACGCCGCTGTGTATGGGGGGGGGGGCGTGCACACCGCTGTGTATGGGGGGGGGCGTGCACACCGTTGTGTATGGGGGGAGCGTGCACGCCGCTGTGTATGGGGGGGGGTGTGCACGCCACTGTGTATGGGGGGGGGTGTGCACGCCACTGTGTATGGGGGGGGGGGCGTGCACGCCACTGTGTATGGGGGGGGCGTGCACGCCACTGTGTATGGGGGGGGGCGTGCACGCCACTGTGTATGGGGGGGGAGCGTGCACGCCACTGTGTATGGGGGGGCGTGCACGCCACTGTGTATGGGGGGGGGAGCGTGCACGCCACTGTGTATGGGGGGGGCGTGCACGCCACTGTGTATGGGGGGGAGCGTGCACGCCACTGTGTATGGGGGGGAGCGTGCACGCCACTGTGTATGGGGGGGGGCGTGCACGTCACTGTGTATGGGGGGGGAGCGTGCACACCGCTGTGTATGGGGGGGGGGCGTGCACGCCACTGTGTATGGGGGGGGGCGTGCACGCCACTGTGTATGGGGGGGGGGCGTGCACACCGCTGTGTATGGGGGGGGGCGTGCACACCGCTGTGTATGGGGGGGGCGTGCACGCCGCTGTGTATGGGGGGGGGCGTGCACACCGCTGTGTATGGGGGGGGCGTGCACACCGTTGTGTATGGGGGGAGCGTGCACGCCGCTGTGTATGGGGGGGGGTGTGCACGCCACTGTGTATGGGGGGGGGTGTGCACGCCACTGTGTATGGGGGGGTGTGCACGCCACTGTGTATGGGGGGGAGCGTGCACGCCACTGTGTATGGGGGGGGCGTGCACACCGTTGTGTATGGGGGGAGCGTGCACGCCGCTGTGTATGGGGGGGGTGTGCACGCCACTGTGTATGGGGGGGTGTGCACGCCGCTGTGTATGGGGGGGGTGTGCACGCCGCTGTGTATGGGGGGGAGCGTGCACGCCACTGTGTATGGGGGGGAGCGTGCACGCCACTGTGTATGGGGGGGGCGTGCACGCCACTGTGTATGGGGGGGGAGCGTGCACGCCACTGTGTATGGGGGGGGCGTGCACGCCACTGTGTATGGGGGGGAGCGTGCACGCCACTGTGTATGGGGGGGGAGCGTGCACGCCACTGTGTATGGGGGGGGCGTGCACGTCACTGTGTATGGGGGGGGAGCGTGCACACCGCTGTGTATGGGGGGGGGGCGTGCACGCCACTGTGTATGGGGGGGGGGCGTGCACACCGCTGTGTATGGGGGGGGCGTGCACACCGTTGTGTATGGGGGGAGCGTGCACACCGTTGTGTATGGGGGGGGCGTGCACACCGCTGTGTATGGGGGGGGCGTGCACGCCACTGTGTATGGGGGGGGCGTGCACACCACTGTGTATGGGGGGGGCGTGCACACCACTGTGTATGGGGGGGGGCGTGCACACCGCTGTGTATGGGGGGGGCGTGCACACCGCTGTGTATGGGGGGGGGCGTGCACACCGCTGTGTATGGGGGGGGGCGTGCACGCCACTGTGTATGGGGGGGGGAGCGTGCACGCCACTGTGTATGGGGGGGGGAGCGTGCACGCCACTGTGTATGGGGGGGGAGCGTGCACGCCACTGTGTATGGGGGGGGCGTGCACACCGCTGTGTATGGGGGGGGCCTGCACACCGCTGTGTATGGGGGGGAGCGTGCACACCGTTGTGTATGGGGGGGGGCGTGCACACCGCTGTGTATGGGGGGGGGCGTGCACGCCACTGTGTATGGGGGGGGAGCGTGCACGCCACTGTGTATGGGGGGGGAGCGTGCACGCCACTGTGTATGGGGGGGGCGTGCACACCGCTGTGTATGGGGGGGGCGTGCACGCCACTGTGTATGGGGGGGGAGCGTGCACGCCACTGTGTATGGGGGGGGGAGCGTGCACGCCACTGTGTATGGGGGGGGCGTGCACACCGCTGTGTATGGGGGGGGAGCGTGCACGCCACTGTGTATGGGGGGGGGCGTGCACACCGCTGTGTATGGGGGGGGCGTGCACGCCACTGTGTATGGGGGGGGGGCGTGCACGTCGCTGTGTATGGGGGGGGGCGTGCACGTCGCTGTGTATGGGGGGGGCGTGCACACCACTGTGTATGGGGGGGGGCGTGCACACCGCTGTGTATGGGGGGGGCGTGCACGCCACTGTGTATGGGGGGGGAGCGTGCACGCCACTGTGTATGGGGGGGGAGCGTGCACGCCACTGTGTATGGGGGGGGGAGCGTGCACGCCACTGTGTATGGGGGGGGGCGTGCACACCGCTGTGTATGGGGGGGAGCGTGCACACCGCTGTGTATGGGGGGGGCGTGCACGCCGCTGTGTATGGGGGGGGGGCGTGCACGCCGCTGTGTATGGGGGGGGGGGCGTGCACACCGCTGTGTATGGGGGGGGCGTGCACGCCACTGTGTATGGGGGGGGCGTGCACACCGCTGTGTATGGGGGGGGGGAGCGTGCACACCGCTGTGTATGGGGGGGGGGC
This sequence comes from Gastrophryne carolinensis, assembly GCA_027917425.1. Lineage (NCBI taxonomy): Eukaryota > Metazoa > Chordata > Amphibia > Anura > Microhylidae > Gastrophryne > Gastrophryne carolinensis. The sequence goes on from CM051241.1 coordinate 3,492,111, forward strand.
GTGCACACCGCTGTGTATGGGGGGGGCGTGCACACCGCTGTGTATGGGGGGGGCGTGCACACCGCTGTGTATGGGGGGGGAGCGTGCACGCCGCTGTGTATGGGGGGGGAGCGTGCACGCCGCTGTGTATGGGGGGGGAGCGTGCACGCCACTGTGTATGGGGGGGGAGCGTGCACGCCACTGTGTATGGGGGGGGAGCGTGCACGCCACTGTGTATGGGGGGGGAGCGTGCACGCCGCTGTGTATGGGGGGGGGTCGTGCACGCCGCTGTGTATGGGGGGGGCGTGCACGCCACTGTGTATGGGGACGGGGCCTAATAAAGGGGCTGCCCCTGGTATTGTTCCCGTGTCAGTTTGGGATGCCCCCGGGGGTAATAAAGCAAACACGGTATCCTGGGTTTTGTTCCGCTTTGAGGAACATCCCCCAACTTCTACCGTATGGGGGCGGGGCCTAATAAAGAGTCCTGCCCAATTTGGGATGCCCCGCTATGTAAATACCCTCCCAGATTACCCACGATAACGCTCTTTTTTCCCCAGCGCTACAGCGCATGCGCGGCCACTCATCCAGGCGACCTTTAAGCATCCTGCGGCTTGCTGTTACGTGTAGTGCACCACGATTTGGCATTTCATCCCCCAGGCGCCTCGGTGGGGGGGGGGGCGTCACGGCAGCCAATCATCGGCCCAGATGAGGTATGAGGGCGCTGTAGAAGAGGGTAATTGCTCCCTGCGGGTGACATGGTAATATCATGCTGGCGCGAGCTGTGGGGTTTCCTCCCCGCCCACTGTCATGAGTGGGCGCAGATGTTCCGTGGGCGCTGCGGCAAAAACAGAGCCGAATGTTACTGCCGCTTTAATATTATTATTATTTATATATTATATTTATATATTACTATTATATTATTATTATTTATATATTATATTTATATATTATTGAGTAATTATTATTATTTATATATTATATTTATATATTACTATTATATTATTATTATTAATAACACATATTATTATTATTATTATTTATATATTATATTTATATATTATTGGATAATAATTATTATTATTATTATTATTATTATTATTATTATTATTATTATTAATAATAATAAATATTATTGGCCGGGTGAGTATTTTTTCTGCTCTGTGGGATAACTCTCCTTAAAGGGGAACTCCAGGGAGAGAGGAATTATTCATTGCCAGATATTCTGCAGAGCTGAATGCTATCTATACTGGGATCCTGCAGCAGGTGGCGCCAGTACCGCAGTGTCTCATCACTATAATCAACTGCAGCACATAGAAGCAGTCACATGACCTCCTGTCCCTCAGAGCTCACACTCTAATGTCTCCTCCACACTCACACACTGTTATTATACATTTATATAGCGCTGACATATACCACAGCGCTGTACATAGAAGCAGTCACATGACCTCCTGTCCCTCAGAGCTCACACTCTAATGTCTCCTCCACACTCACACACTGTTATTATACATTATATAGCGCTGACATATACCACAGCGCTGTACATAGAAGCAGTCACATGACCTCCTGTCCCTCAGAGCTCACACTCTGTCTCCTCCACACTCACACACTGTTATTATATATTATTATATAGCGCTGACATATACCACAGCGCAGTACATAGAAGCAGTCACATGACCTCCTGTCCCTCAGAGCTCACACTCTAATGTCTCCTCCACACTCACACACTGTTATTATACATTATATAGCGCTGACATATACCACAGCGCAGTACATAGAAGCAGTCACATGACCTCCTGTCCCTCAGAGCTCACACTCTAATGTCTCCTCCACACTCACACAATGTTATTATACATTATATAGCGCTGACATATACCACAGCGCTGTACATAGAAGCAGTCACATGACCTCCTGTCCCTCCACACTCGTGTTTAATGAATGGAAGGCAGGGTTTGTCGGGTTCTCATTAGCACCTGCATCACCATGGCCACACCCATTTCCTTTTTTTCATAATTACTGTCACTTTCTTGCTATTTTTAGCGCAGAAGTTTCCTCCTCTATGGTGTGTGATCACACTGTCAGGTCGGATACGATCCAACAGAAGCGCATCTCTCCTATAGCACCAACAGTGGCAGCAGCGTGGTACAAACCTGAGGCATGCCCCGGGAGCGGAGTCACTCCGCAGCCTGATATAACATGCCAGTGATCACAGCTAAAGCCCAACTCCGACCACAGAAAAATGTTTTCCCATTAGTTTGGTATATTTATAGGGTCACTGGGATGGGAGGGACGTCTCCCTGACTGGGGGGGTATCTCTGGGAGGGGGTCTCCCTGACTGAAGGGGTATCTCTGGGAGGGGGTCTCCCTGACTGGAGGGGTATCTCTGGGAGGGGGACTCCCTGACTGGAGGGGTATTTCTGGGAGGGGGTCTCCCTGACTGGAGGGGTATCTCTGGGAGGGGGACTCCCTGACTGGAGGGGTATCTCTGGGAGGGGGTCTCCCTGACTGAAGGGGTATCTCTGGGAGGGGGTCTCCCTGACTGGAGGGGTATCTCTGGGAGGGGGTCTCCCTGACTGAAGGGGTATCTCTGGGAGGGGGTCTCCCTGACTGGAGGGGTATCTCTGGGAGGGGGACTCCCTGACTGGAGGGGTATCTCTGTGAGGGGGTCTTCCTGACTGTAGGGGTATCTCTGGGAGGGAGTCTCCCTGACTGGAGGGGTATCTCTGGGGAGGGGGTCTCCCTGACTGTAGGGGTATCTCTGTGAGGGGGTCTCCCTGACTGGAGGGGTATCTCTGGGGACGGGTCTCCCTGACTGGAGGGGTATCTCTGGGAGGGGCGTCTCCCTGACTGGAGGGGTATCTCTGGAAGGGGCGTCTCCCTGACTGTAGGGGTATCTCTGGGAGGGGGTCTCCCTGACTGGAGGGGTATCTCTGGGAGGGGGTCTCCCTGACTGTAGGGGTATCTCTGGAAGGGGCGTCTCCCTGACTGGAGGGGTATCTCTGGGAGGGGGTCTCCCTGACTGGAGGGGTATCTCTGGGAGGGATGTCTCCCTGACTGGAGGGGTATCTCTGGGAGGGGGTCTCCCTGACTGTAGGGGTATCTCTGGGAGGGGCGTCTCCCTGACTGGAGGGGTATCTCTGGGAGGGGGTCTCCCTGACTGGAGGGGTATCTCTGGGAGGGGGTCTCCCTGACTGGAAGGGTATCTCTGGGAGGGGGTCTCCCTGACTGGAGGGGTATCTCTGGGAGGGATGTCTCCCTGACTGTAGGGGTATCTCTGTGAGGGGGTCTCCCTGACTGTAGGGGTATCTCTGGGAGGGGGTCTCCCTGACTGTAGGGGTATCTCTGGGAGGGGCGTCTCCCTGACTGTAGGGGTATCTCTGGGAGGGGCGTCTCCCTGACTGGAGGGGTATCTCTGGGAGGGGGTCTCCCTGACTGGAGGGGTATCTCTGGGAGGGGCGTCTCCCTGACTGGAGGGGTATCTCTGGGAGGGGCGTCTCCCTGACTGGAGGGGTATCTCTGGGAGGGGCGTCTCCCTGTCTGGAGGGGTATCTCTGGGAGGGGGTCTCCCTGACTGGAGGGGTATCTCTGGGAGGGGGTCTCCCTGACTGGAGGGGTATCTCTGGGAGGGGGTCTCCCTGACTGGAGGGGTATCTCTGGGAGGGGGTCTCCCTGACTGTAGGGGTATCTCTGGGAGGGGGTCTCCCTGACTGGAGGGGTATCTCTGGGAGGGGCGTCTCCCTGTCTGGAGGGGTATCTCTGGGAGGGGGTCTCCCTGACTGGAGGGGTATCTCTGGGAGGGGGTCTCCCTGACTGGAGGGGTATCTCTGGGAGGGGGTCTCCCTGACTGGAGGGGTATCTCTGGGAGGGGGTCTCCCTGACTGTAGGGGTATCTCTGGGAGGGGGTCTCCCTGACTGGAGGGGTATCTCTGGGAGGGGCGTCTCCCTGTCTGGAGGGGTATCTCTGGGAGGGGGTCTCCCTGTCTGGAGGGGTATCTCTGGGAGGGGGTCTCCCTGTCTGGAGGGGTATCTCTGGGAGGGGGTCTCCCTGACTGGAGGGGTATCTCTGGGGAGGGGTCTCCCTGACTGGAGGGGTATCTCTGGGGAGGGGTCTCCCTGACTGGAGGGGTCTCCCTGACTGGAGGGGTATCTCTGGGGAGGGGTATCTCTGGGAGGGAGTCTCCCTGACTGTAGGGGTATCTCTGGGAGGGGCGTCTCCCTGACTGTAGGGGTATCTCTGGGGAGGGGTCTCCCTGACTGGAGGGGTATCTCTGGGGAGGGGTCTCCCTGACTGGAGGGGTATCTCTGGGGAGGGGTATCTCTGGGAGGGAGTCTCCCTGACTGGAGGGGTATCTCTGGGAGGGGGTCTCCATGACTGGAGGGGTATCTCTGGGAGGGGGTCTCCCTGACTGGAGGGGTATCTCTGGGAGGGGGTCTCCCTGACTGGAGGGGTATCTCTGGGAGGGGGTCTCCCTGACTGGAGGGGTATCTCTGGGAGGGGGTCTCCCTGACTGGAGGGGTATCTCTGGGAGGGGGTCTCCCTGACTGGAGGGGTATCTCTGGGAGGGGCGTCTCCCTGACTGGAGGGGTATCTCTGGGAGGGGGTCTCCCTGACTGGAGGGGTATCTCTGGGAGGGGGTCTCCCTGACTGGAGGGGTATCTCTGGGGAGGGGTCTCCCTGACTGGAGGGGTATCTCTGGGAGGGGGTCTCCCTGACTGGAGGGGTATCTCTGGGAGGGGGTCTCCCTGACTGGAGGGGTATCTCTGGGAGGGGGTCTCCCTGACTGGAGGGGTATCTCTGGGGAGGGGTCTCCCTGACTGGAGGGGTATCTCTGGGGAGGGGTCTCCCTGACTGGAGGGGTATCACTGGGAGGGGGTCTCCCTGACTGGAGGGGTATCTCTGGGGAGGGGTCTTCCTGACTGGAGGGGTATCTCTGGGGAGGGGTCTCCCTGACTGTAGGGGTATCTCTTGGAGGGAGTCTCCCTGACTGGAGGGGTATCTCTGGGGAGGGGTCTCCCTGACTGGAGGGGTATCTCTGGGGAGGGGTCTCCCTGACTGGAGGGGTATCTCTGGGAGGGGGTCTCCCTGACTGGAGGGGTATCTCTGGGGAGGGGGTCTCCCTGACTGGAGGGGTATCTCTGAGGGGGTCTCCCTGACTGTAGGGGTATCTCTGGGAGGGGGTCTCCCTGACTGTAGGGGTATCTCTGGGAGGGGCGTCTCCCTGACTGGAGGGGTATCTCTGAGGGGGTCTCCCTGACTGTAGGGGTATCTCTGGGAGGGGGTCTCCCTGACTGTAGGGGTATCTCTGAGGGGGTCTCCCTGACTGTAGGGGTATCTCTGGGAGGGGGTCTCCCTGACTGTAGGGGTATCTCTGGGAGGGGGTCTCCCTGACTGGAGGGGTATCTCTGGGGAGGGGGTCTCCCTGACTGTAGGGGTATCTCTGGGAGGGGGTCTCCCTGACTGTAGGGGTATCTCTGGGAGGGGGTCTCCCTGACTGTAGGGGTATCTCTGGGAGGGGGTCTCCCTGACTGGAGGGGTATCTCTGGGGAGGGGTCTCCCTGACTGTAGGGGTATCTCTGGGAGGGGGTCTCCCTGACTGGAGGGGCGTGTCCTGAGAGGTTCTAACCCCTCCCTGCTCTATGACATCATAGAAATGTCTTCAATCTTCTGATATCTTCTAATGCATTTCAATGGCATTCAGATTTGCTTGTAGTTACCACTATCCAGGTGTTTATAAGCTCAGCTACAAATTCTCATCTAACCCCTCCCTGTTCTATGACATCATAGAAGTGTCTTCAATCTTCTGATATCTTCTCTCTTCTAATGGTTTTCAATAGCATTCAGAGCTGCTTGTAGTTACCACTATTCACCACTAGGTGGAGCTCAGGTATTTATAAGCTTTCCTAGTATTTCTCACTTTATAGAGTGCAGTGCCGGTGGATTGATAAAGCGTTGCATTGTGTGACACGCCCCCTTGATGACATCATCAGTGACATCTGCCCCTCTTATCTCCCCCCCCCTTCCCCAGGCGGTGGCGGTTCCCCAGGCCGGGGGGCAGGTTTGGATCTTCGGGGGCGAGTTTGCTTCTCCTGACGGGGAGCAGTTCTATCACTACAAGGACCTGTGGGTGCTGCACGTCCCCACCAAGACCTGGGAGCCAATCAAGTAAGAGCATATAACTGGTATTGCCCTGCATGTAACTGGTATTGCCCTGCATGTAACTGGTACTGCCCTGCATATAACTGGTATTGCCCTGCATATAACTGGTATTGCCCTGCATATAACTGGTATTGCCCTGCATATAACTGGTATTGCGCTGCATATAACTGGTATTGCCCTGCATGTAACTGGTATTGCGCTGCATATAACTGGTATTGCCCTGCATGTAACTGGTATTGCCCTGCATATAACTGGTATTACCCTGCATATAACTGGTATTACCCTGCATATAACTGGCATTGCCCTGCATATAACTGGTATTACCCTGCATATAACTGGCATTGCCCTGCATATAACTGGTATTGCCCTGCATGTAACTGGTATTGCCCTGCATATAACTGGTATTGCGCTGCATATAACTGGTATTGCGCTGCATGTAACTGGTATTGCCCTGCATGTAACTGGTATTGCCCTGCATATAACTGGTATTGCGCTGCATATAACTGGTATTGCCCTGCATGTAACTGGTATTGCCCTGCATATAACTGGTATTGCCCTGCATATAACTGGTATTGCCCTGCATATAACTGGTATTGCCCTGCATATAACTGGTATTACCCTGCATATAACTGGCATTGCCCTGCATATAACTGGCATTGCCCTGCATATAACTGGTATTGCCCTGCATATAACTGGTATTGCCCTGCATATAACTGGTATTGCCCTGCATATAACTGGCATTGCCCTGCATATAACTGGTATTGCCCTGCATATAACTGGTATTACCCTGCATATAACTGGTATTGCCCTGCATATAACTGGTATTGCCCTGCATATAACTGGTATTGCCCTGCATGTAACTGGTATTGCCCTGCATATAACTGGTATTACCCTGCATATAACTGGTATTGCCCTGCATATAACTGGTATTGCCCTGCATATAACTGGCATTACCCTGCATATAACTGGCATTGCCCTGCATATAACTGGTATTGCCCTGCATATAACTGGTATTACCCTGCATATAACTGGTATTGCCCTGCATATAACTGGTATTGCCCTGCATATAACTGGTATTGCCCTGCATATAACTGGTATTGCCCTGCATATAACTGGTATTGCCCTGCATATAACTGGTATTGCCCTGCATATAACTGGTATTGCCCTGCATATAACTGGTATTGCCCTGCATATAACTGGTATTACCCTGCATATAACTGGTATTGCCCTGCATATAACTGGTGTTGCCCTGCATATAACTGGTGTTGCCCTGCATATAACTGGTGTTGCCCTGCATATAACTGGTATTGCCCTGCATATAACTGGTATTGCCCTGCATATAACTGGTATTGCCCTGCATATAACTGGTATTGCCCTGCATATAACTGGTATTGCCCTGCATATAACTGGTGTTGCCCTGCATATAACTGGTATTGCCCTGCATATAACTGGTGTTGCCCTGCATATAACTGGTGTTGCCCTGCATATAACTGGTATTGCCCTGCATATAACTGGTATTGCCCTGCATATAACTGGTATTGCCCTGCATATAACTGGTGTTGCCCTGCATATAACTGGTGTTGCCCTGCATATAACTGGTGTTGCCCTGCATATAACTGGTATTGCCCTGCATATAACTGGTATTGCCCTGCATATAACTGGTATTGCCCTGCATATAACTGGTATTGCCCTGCATATAACTGGTATTGCCCTGCATATAACTGGTATTGCCCTGCATATAACTGGTGTTGCCCTGCATATAACTGGTATTGCCCTGCATATAACTGGTATTGCCCTGCATATAACTGGTATTGCCCTGCATATAACTGGTATTGCCCTGCATATAACTGGTATTGCCCTGCATATAACTGGTGTTGCCCTGCATATAACTGGTATTGCCCTGCATATAACTGGTATTGCCCTGCATATAACTGGTATTGCCCTGCATATAACTGGTATTGCCCTGCATATAACTGGTATTGCCCTGCATATAACTGGTATTGCCCTGCATATAACTGGTATTGCCCTGCATATAACTGGTATTGCCCTGCATATAACTGGTGTTACCCTGCATATAACTGGTGTTACCCTGCATATAACTGGTGTTGCCCTGCATATAACTGGTGTTGCCCTGCATATAACTGGTGTTGCCCTGCATGTAACTGGTATTGCCCTGCATGTAACTGGTATTGCCCTGCATATAACTGGTATTGCCCTGCATTTAACTGGTATTGCCCTGCATTTAACTGGTATTGCCCTGCATATAACTGGTACCGCCCTGCATATAACTGGTGTTACCCTTCATATAACTGGTGTTACCCTTCATATAACTGGTGTTACCCTTCATATAACTGGTGTTACCCTTCATATAACTGGTGTTACCCTTCATATAACTGGTGTTACCCTTCATATAACTGGTGTTACCCTTCATATAACTGGTGTTACCCTTCATATAACTGGTGTTACCCTTCATATAACTGGTGTTACCCTTCATATAACTGGTGTTACCCTGCATGTAACTGTGTTTCCTCCTCTCCCCACTGTGTTTCCTCCTCTCCGCCCTGTGTTTCCTCCTCTCCCCCCTGTGTCTCCTCCTCTCCGCCCTGTGTTTCCTCCTCTCCCCCCTGTGTTTCCTCCTCTCCCCCTGTGTTTCCTCCTCTCCGCCCTGTGTTTCCTCCTCTCCGCCCTGTGTTTCCTCCTCTCCGCCCTGTGTTTCCTCCTCTCCGCCCTGTGTTTCCTCCTCTCCGCCCTGTGTTTCCTCCTCTCCGCCCTGTGTTTCCTCCTCTCCGCCCTGTGTTTCCTCCTCTCCGCCCTGTGTTTCCTCCTCTCCGCCCTGTGTTTCCTCCTCTCCGCCCTGTGTTTCCTCCTCTCCGCCCTGTGTTTCCTCCTCTCCCCCCTGTGTTTCCTCCTCTCCCCCCTGTGTTTCCTCCTCTCCCCCCCCCTCTCCCCTCTGTGTTTCCTCCTCCTCCCCCCTGTGTTTCCTCCTCCTCCCCCCTGTGTTTCCTCCTCCTCCCCCCTGTGTTTCCTCCTCTCCCCCTGTCTGTCCGGGAGCAGAGCGGCCGGCGGCCCGTCTGGGAGAAGTGGGCACCGAATGGTCCACAGCAAACGGCAGCTCATCGTGTTCGGAGGGTTTCACGAAAGCACCAGGTGAGTGATGCCCCAAAGGGGGTTTTATACCTATTAATGCCCCTCTGCTTGGCCCTTCTCTTCCTGTTTGCCCCTGCTCAGGCCCTTCTTTTCCTGTTTGCCCCTGCTCAGGCCCTTCTTTTCCTGTTTGCCCCTGCTCAGGCCCTTCTTTTCCTGTTTGCCCCTGCTCAGGCCCTTCTTTTCCTGTTTGCCCCTGCTCAGGCCCTTCTTTTCCTGTTTGCCCCTGCTCGGGCCCTTCTTTTCCTGTTTGCCCCTGCTCGGGCCCTTCTTTTCCTGTTTGCCCCTTGCTCGGGTCCTTCTTTTCCTGTTTGCCCCTTGCTCGGGCCCTTCTTTTCCTGTTTGCCCCTGCTCGGGCCCTTCTTTTCCTGTTTGCCCCTGCTCGGGCCCTTCTTTTCCTGTTTGCCCCTGCTCGGGCCCTTCTTTTCCTGTTTGCCCCTGCTCGGGCCCTTCTTTTTCTGTTTGCCCCTGCTCGGGCCCTTCTTTTTCTGTTTGCCCCTGCTCGGGCCCTTCTTTTTCTGTTTGCCCCTGCTCGGGCCCTTCTTTTTCTGTTTGCCCCTGCTCGGGCCCTTCTCTTCCTGTTTGCCCCTGCTCGGGCCCTTCTCTTCCTGTTTGCCCCTGCTCGGGCCCTTCTCTTCCTGTTTGCCCCTGCTCGGGCCCTTCTCTTCCTGTTTGCCCCTGCTCGGGCCCTTCTCTTCCTGTTTGCCCCTGCTCGGGCCCTTCTCTTCCTGTTTGCCCCTGCTCGGGCCCTTCTTTTCCTGTTTGCCCCTGCTCGGGCCCTTCTCTTCCTGTTTGCCCCTGCTCGGGCCCTTCTTTTCCTGTTTGCCCCTGCTCGGGCCCTTCTTTTCCTGTTTGCCCCTGCTCGGGCCCTTCTTTTCCTGTTTGCCCCTGCTCGGGCCCTTCTTTTCCTGTTTGCCCCTGCTTGGGCCCTTCTTTTCCTGTTTGCCCCTTGCTCGTGCCCTTCTTTATCTTTTTGCCCCTTGCTCGGGCACTTCTTTATCTGTTTGCCTCTGCTCGGGCCCTTCTTTATCTGTTTGCCCCTGCTCGGGCCCTTCCTTCCCTCCTGCCCATCCTCGGGCCCTTCTTTCACCATCTGCCCCCTGCTCAGGCCCTCACTCTAATGCCTGCCCCTGCTCAGGCCCTTCTTTTCCTTTTTGCCCCTTCTTTATCTGTTTGCTCCTGCTCGGGCCCTTCTTTATCTGTTTGCCCCTGCTCGGGCCCTTCTTTATCTGTTTGCCCCTGCTCGGGCCCTTCTTTATCTGTTTGCCCCTGCTCGGGCCCTTCTTTATCTGTTTGCTCCTGCTCGGGCCCTTCTTTATCTGTTTGCTCCTGCTCGGGCCCTTCTTTACCTGTTTGCCCCTGCTCGGGCCCTTCTTTATCTGTTTGCCCCTGCTCGGGCCCTTCTTTATCTGTTTGCCCCTGCTCGGGCCCTTCTTTATCTGTTTGCCCCTGCTCGGGCCCTTCTTTATCTGTTTGCTCCTGCTCGGGCCCTTCTTTACCTGTTTGCCCCTGCTCGGGCCCTTCTTTATCTGTTTGCCCCTGCTCGGGCCCTTCTTTATCTGTTTGCCCCTGCTCGGGCCCTTCTTTATCTGTTTGCCCCTGCTCGGGCCCTTCTTTATCTGTTTGCCCCTGCTTGGGCCCTTCTTTATCTGTTTGCCCCTGCTCGGGCCCTTCTTCTGTTTGCCCCTGCTCGGGCCCTTCTTTATCTGTTTGCCCCTGCTCGGGCCCTTCTTTATCTGTTTGCCCCTGCTCGGGCCCTTCTTTATCTGTTTGCCCCTGCTCGGGCCCTTCTTTATCTGTTTGCCCCTGCTCGGGCCCTTCTTTATCTGTTTGCCCCTGCTCGGGCCCTTCTTTATCTGTTTGCCCCTGCTCGGGCCCTTCTTTATCTGTTTGCCCCTGCTCGGGCCCTTCTTTATCTGTTTGCCCCTGCTCAGGCCCTTCTTTTCCTGTTTGCCCCTGCTCGGGCCCCTTCTTTCCCTCCTGCCCATCCTCGGGCCCCTTCTTTTCCTCCTGTCTATCCTCGGGCCCCTTCTATCCCTCCTGCCCATCCTCGGGCCCCTTCTTTTCCTCCTGCCCATCCTCGGGCCCCTTCTTTCCCTCCTGCCCATCCTCGGGCCCCTTCTTTTCCTCCTGCCCATCCTCGGGCCCCTTCTTTCCCTCCTGCCCCTTCTCTGGCCCTACCTATCCTGCACCCCCCTGCTCATGTTCCCATCATGCCGTTGTCCCTCTTCTTTTTTTTCAGGGACTATGTCTATTATAATGACGTTTACGCCTTTAACCTGGACACCTTCACGTGGGCCAAGCTGTCGCCCTCGGGGACCGGCCCTTCCCCCCGCTCCGGGTGTCAGATGATCACCACCCAGGACGGGGGCGTGGTCATCTATGGCGGCTACTCCAAGCAGGTAAGTGCTGGGGAATTAGATGGTAAGCTTTCTGCCCCAGGGTGGAGGGTAAGGTTATGGCCTGCGGATGGGCCGTGTCAGGAGCCACCTCATTGGTCGGCCTGCGGATGGGCCGTGTCAGGAGCCACCTCATTGGTTCGGCCTGTGGATGGGCCGTGTCAGGAGCCACCTCATTGGTCGGCCTGCGGATGGGCCGTGTCAGGAGCCACCTCATTGGTCGGCCTGTGGATGTGCCATGTGAGGAGTCACCTCATTGGTCGGCCTGTGGATGTGCCGTGTCAGGAGCCACCTCATTGGTCGGCCTGTGGATGTGCCATGTGAGGAGTCACCTCATTGGTCGGCCTGTGGATGTGCCGTGTCAGGAGCCACCTCATTGGTCGGCCTGTGGATGTGCCGTGTCAGGAGCCACCTCATTGGTCGGCCTGTGGATGTGCCATGTGAGGAGTCACCTCATTGGTCGGCCTGTGGATGGGCCGTATCAGGAGCCACCTCATTGGTCGGCCTGTGGATGTGCCGTGTCAGGAGCCACCTCATTGGTCGGCCTGTGGATGTGCCGTGTCAGGAGCCACCTCATTGGTCGGCCTGTGGATGTGCCATGTGAGGAGTCACCTCATTGGTCGGCCTGTGGATGTGCCGTGTCAGGAGCCACCTCATTGGTCGGCCTGTGGATGTGCCGTGTGAGGAGTCGCCTCATTGGTCGGCCTGTGGATGGGCCGTATCAGGAGCCACCTCATTGGTCGGCCTGTGGATGGGCCGTATCAGGAGCCACCTCATTGGTCGGCCTGTGGATGGGCCGTATCAGGAGCCACCTCATTGGTCGGCCTGTGGATGGGCCGTATCAGGAGCCACCTCATTGGTCGGCCTGTGGATGGGCCGTGTCAGGAGCCACCTCATTGGTCGGCCTGTGGATGGGCCGTATCAGGAGCCACCTCATTGGTCAACCCGTTGGTTTACCCTTTATTCTAAGTATGCAGCACGTCCTGCTCCAGATAATGATTCATAACAGAGGGGATTACCTCCACCAGAGGGCGCTTGACTGCAGAGATGGCAAAAAGAGGCCCCTCCCACTCCCATATATACCCGAGACCTCCCACTAATTCCCTAGTTTATTCTCTGCAGTCGGCTGCGAAGGTCAGAAGATGGCTCTCTTCTTGCAGGTGAGCCGGGCTTAGCAGCCCTTGGCCCTGTGTCCTATTCCCACCCGTTCCACTTTTTATTTATGCCTCCCAGCTTTGGCTGCGCTGGTCAGGTGATGGTAGGCTGCTTTGTCTGGAGCCCTTGCTCCAACCGCAATCCCCCACCAAAGGGTAGGCGGTGCAGGTTATGGTGAACCTGGTTTGGGATGCCCCGTCCGCTCCTTGCCCTCCCCTGCATTTGTCATTTTGGGTCTCCTTAGCTGATACCCGCTCTTTCCCCTTCCTCCCGCTATCCCGTTCGTTCGGGGGGGGGGGGGGGGAATATATATATATATATATATATATATATATATATATATATATATATATTCACATGCTTGTGTGTGTTACTGCGCTTTTGTCTTGGGGATCCGCGCCCTGAGTGTTTCTACTTGCCATTTTTAAAATTGCCGCCGCTGACATGCGCCCTGCGGCGTTAGTGGCGACGTCACTCCAGTCCCTTCCGCGCGCCTATTGGCTGCTGGGAGGCAGCCTGTCTGCACGCTCTTCGGAGGGGGCGTGGCCTGTCGGTTGGCATGCTCTGCGTCGTCTCCTCCTGCGGCCCGCCCCTTGAGGTTCCTCCAGCGCCATTTTGGTCCTCTCCTGGTGTGCTTGCTGGCTTCCCACCACGGTCCATGAGTGCCCCTGCGGGCTTAGGTTTTTTTTTTATTTAGATGTGACTTCTGTGTACTTATGGGTGTCCTTATTGTGTCTTGCAGGCGGGAAAACTATATTAAGAGGTTTCTCCCGGTCCTGTCCCCTCTATTAATTCTCAGTAACTTTATTAGAGGCCTAATCTGTTAAATCCTCCCACTTCCCTGCGGACATTTGGGGCATCCCGGGTTGCTGTACAGCGTAACTCCTATCGGCCAGTTGTGCCACCTTAATCACCATATGGAGGCTTCACAGGATATATTACTCGGGATCCCCTTGGGACAAGCCCGGCTGTATGTGGTGTGTGGGGCATCCCCTGTGAGCGATGATGTGCGGGTCTGTGTACCCTGCGCTGCATTCTGGGCTATCTGTGACTGGGCCTGCGCCCACTATGCCCTCACCCACTCCCCCTCGCCTGATTATGACTCCCAGTGAGCTAAATACTAGTGGGGAGTCTCAGCCTGACGTGTCTTCCAGCTTGGCTTACATTGAGAGGCTGATTTCTAGCTCTGCGGCCCGTAAGGCCCCGGCTAAAAGACGGCATGTGGCGCCGGGTGCGTCTGCTTTTCCTGTGGAGACTAAGAATTTCCTTGATTTGTCAGATTATACCTAACTTGAGGAGGGGGAATTGTTTTCTGACTCAGAGTTATCTGATGATCAGCATTTCAGTGGTGCGGACTATGGCTCTGATCATTGGGATGCTGATGATACCAATAGACTGTTAACTCTGATTTTTTATGTGCTTTCCACTTCCCTTCCAGGCTACAGGGGGAACTTTTCAGTACTGCTAAACCACGTTTGGAATTTCCAGAAAAGGCCCATTTCAATAATCTTGTTCTCAAGGAATGGGAGCGTCCTGGCCAGCTTCCCGGAATCCCTAAGGGCTGGGATAAAAGGTACCCTTTCCCCACTGATGTGGTTAAAGGTTGGTCAACCCCCCCAGAAGTGGATGCACCAGTATTGGGGTTGTCCAACACTTCTGTGGTCCATTCCCCTGATTCCACTACCTTGAAGGATAGTGAGGACCAGCGTATTGACCAGCTCGCCTCCCATGCTTTTGCCTGTGTGGGGTCTGCCTTGCGCCCTGTCTGTGTCTCTGCTATTACTGCTGTGGCTATTAGGACTCTCATCAATAGTCTGCTGGAAGGCGCTCCTGATGATACTGCTAGTGCCGAGTTCAGGGCCTTGTCACAGTGTGAGATGTTCATTGCATATGTCCTTTCTGCCTTAGATGACACCATTAGGATGTGTAGTAGAACCTCTGCCTTGGTGGTTGCTATACGCCGCTCTGTTTGGCTGCGCCAGTGGGCTGCTGATAACGCTGCTAAGAAGGCCCTTACAGGGCTCCCCTTTAAGGGGCTGCGCCTTTTTGGTGATCCCTTGGACCTGTTTGCAAAGGGGGGTAAGTTGCCCCAACGCAAGAAACGGCCGCGGCCCTTTCGGGGGTCGGGTGCTTTTACCCCCTCCAGGTCTGAGAGGGGGGTTTCCTTTGTGGGGCACAGGGGAGACTTCTGGGGCAGAGGCAGGGGACATGCCCGCTCTGGATCCTCCTGGGGTTCCAAGCCCAAATCTGTCACCAAGCCCGCTCTGCCATGAAGGGGCGCCCTCACCCTTACGGGTGGGGAGACGGCTGCGGCTCTTCGCTCATGTCTGGGGACAGCAGGTCTCAGACAGGTGGATTCTGGAGGTTTTGTCCTCCGGCTACAAGATAGAGTTCGCTGCATGGCCCCCTCCAAGATTCCTCAGGTCTCGGATTCCTCTAGACCCCCTGGCAGCTCATGGTCTATTTCTGGCTGTACAAAACCTATTGGACATGGGTCATCTGTCAGGTTCCTCCTGGGGAGAGAGGTCAAGGTTATTATTCCAATCTCTTCACAGTACCCAAAAGGGATGGTTCCACCAGGCCCATCCTGGACTTAAAGCTTCTCAACAAGTTCCTCAGGACCAGACACTTTCACATGGAGACCCTGCGCTCCGCGATCAGCCCGGGGGACTTCATGACCTCCATAGACATCAAGGATGCTTACCTTCATGTGCCAGTCTTCCCAGGGCATCAGAGATTCCTCCGGTTCGCACTGGAGGACCAGCACGACCAATTTGTAGCTCTGCCCTTCGGTCTCACCTCGGCCCCCAGAGTTATCACCAAGGTGCTGGCAGGTGTTGTGGCTCTCCTCAGAGCTCGGGGCATTCGCATTCTTCCTTATCTGGACGACCTCCTCATCACTTCTCATTCTTTCCAGCAGGCAGAAGTGGATACCCAACAGGTAGTGACTGCTCTGGAAACATTCAGATGGGTGATCAATCACCCCAAATCCTCTCTGTCTCTGGTGACGCCCTTCCTGGGCATGAATCTGGATACTGTTCAGGCCAGGATTTTTCTTCCTCAGCAGAAGGTGGATTCTCTTCAAGCTCTGGTTCACTTCCTTCTGTCCTGCCCTCGTCCTACCATCAGGCAAGGGATGCAGCTTGTGGGACAAATGGTGTCCTGCTTCGAGGCAGTTCCTTATGCTCAGTTCCACATGAGACCTCTTCAGCTCCATCTCCTATCAGTCTGGGACAAGAGTCCACTGTCTCTGGATCAGGCTTTTGTTCTGTCTCCTCTGGCCCGGTGGTCCCTCTTGTGGTGGCTGGACACGAGGAACCTGTTGGGGGGCAGATCCTTTCTGGCCCCCTGTTGGGAGACGGTCACCACAAATGCCAGTCTGTCAGGTTGGGGGGGGGGCTTCTGGAGAACCCTACAATTCCAGGGGCTGTGGAGCCCTCAGGAACTGAGGGCGGTTCGGTTGGTACTGGCCCAGTTGACTCCTCACCTTCAGGGCCGGCCGGTCCAAGTTCGCTCAGAGAACCAGACGGCGGTTGCCTACATCAATCATCAGGGAGGGACTCGGAGCAAGAGTGCCCTCAAGGAGGTGTCCATGATTCTGTCCTGGGCCGAGGACAATGTCCCTTGCATCTCAGCAGTGTACATTCCGGGGGTGGAGAATCTGGAGGCGGACTCTCTGAGCAGGGGGACCTCTTGCCTGGAGGAATGGTCTCTCAGCAGCGAGGTCTTCATGTCCTTATGTCACCGTTGGGGGGGACCGGAAGTGGATCTGTTTGCATCTTGCCACAATCACAAGCTCCCAGTCTTTGTCTCTCTGTCCCAGGATCCTCTGGCCCTTGCGGTGCCCTGGCAGGGGTTCCGTCTCCTGTATCTTTTTCCTCCATTCCCCCTGCTGGGCAGGGTTCTGCACAAGCTGGCTCAGGAAAGGGTGCCAGCAATTCTGGTGGCTCCCCGTTGGCCAAGACAGGTGTGGTTCGCAGATATCGTTCAGCTGGCGGTAGATCAGTACGCTCTGCCCTTGTTTCCGGACCTTTTCACTCAAGGGTGGCTATGCCATCCCAATTTACAAACGCTGGCTTTGATGGCCTGGCTGCTGAAACCTCCATCTTAAGGGATGAGGGGCTTTCTGAGTCTGTGGTTAACACTCTAATCAGGGCTAGGAAGAAATCCTCTTCTACCATCTACTATAGGATCTGGCGGGCCTACATTGACTGGTGTGAGTCTAGGGTCCTTCCCTGTCGGGTGTCTAGGATTCTGGAGTTCCTTCTGCATGGTTTGGATCTGGGACTTCAGCTCAGCCCGCTCAAGGGTCACGTTTCTGCCTTAGGCTGTTTTCTTCCAGAGATTTTTCACTCAACATCCTCTGGTGAAGACTTTCTTCCAGGGGGTTGCTCATGTGCGTCCCCCTTGCAAACCTCTGTTGCCAGTTTGGGACTTGAATTTGGTTTTGTCTGCCCTTCAGGACCCTCCTTTTGAGCCTGTGCATGAGGCTGCTCTGTCTATTCTTACCCTTAAAGTTGCTTTCTGGTAGCTATCACCTCTGTCCGGCGTGTCTCAGAGTTGGCGGCCCTTTCCATTCAGGCCCCCTACTTTGAGAGACACCAGGACAAGGTGGTTTTCCGCTTGTCTAAGGTTGTCTCTGCCTTCCATCTCAATCAGGACACTGTGCTTCCTTCCTTGTGCCCTAATCCTGATAATTCCAAGGAGAGGGCCTTACATTCCCTGGATGTTGTCAGGAATTTGAAGTTCTACTTGGTGGCTATAGCGCCTTTCAGGAAGACAGACGCCTTGTTTGTGGTTCCTTCGGGTCCCAAGAAGGGGTTAAGGTGCTAAGTCTACTATTAGCAAATGGATTCGTCAGGCTATTTTTAGGGCCTATTCTGCTAAGGGGAAGAATCCTCCCTTTCCGCCTTACTGCTCATTCTACTCGTGCTGTTGGTGCCTCTTGGGCCTTCCAGCACCAGGCTTCTGATGAACAAGTTTGCAAGGCCGCTACTTGGTCTTCTGTTCATACCTTTTCCAAGGTTTACAAGGTTGATGTTCGGGCCTCAGCTGATGCTGTTTTTGGCCGCAAAGTTCTGCAGGCGGCAGTGGTGTGAACTGCGCGTTGTTGCTTTTGGGATCCCACCCTAGTTTCGGACACTGCTATTGGATGTCCCAGATGTAATGAATCATTATCTGGAGCAGGACGTACTGTGTACTTAGAATAATACAATTCTGTGATTACTCACCTTGTAGAATTGGTATTATAAGTATGCAGCACGTTCTGCTCCACCCCACCCTGTTGCATTATCTTGGATCCTCTGTATGGTGATTGTTATCCTTGTTAACGTTGTTAATTTCATTGGCTTCTCCTGGTTCTCCTTACTGCTTTTCTATACTGGGGAATTAGTGGGAGGTCCCGGGTATATATGGGAGTGGGAGGGGCCTCTTTTTGCCATCTCTGCAGTCAAGCGCCCTCTGGTGGAATAAAGGGGGTGGGAGCAGCTCAATCACTATTATTTATACAAAATTATTATTCAGGGCCTGGGAACTAATTTCCCGCCCAGTTTAACCCTCTCATCATCTAAATATCAAGCAACAAACATGTCTAGCTGTGTGGAAAGACAGAGATTTGGTCGCATATATCTGCAGATACATGTGGAAGCCACACTGCCCCGGCAAGGCACTCTGTGTTTAGTGTGGTCCCTACTCTTAATTCTGAGTCCCCAAAGTTGGGACATGCAATGCAGACAAATATCCCTCCACCCTCTAGTGGAGGTAATCCCATCTGTTATGAATCATTATGTGGAGCAGAACGTACTGTATACTTATAATACCAATTCTACAGGTGAGTAATCACAGAATTGTATTTTTAGGAGCCACCTCATTGGTCGGCCTGTGGATGGGCCGAGTCTGGAGCCACCTGATTGGCCGGCTGCATTCTAATTTGCATATATGTTTATTTTCCTCTGCAGAGAGTAAAGAAGGACCTGGATAAAGGGACCATTCACAGCGACATGTTCCTGCTGAAGATGGAGGCTGCGGGTGAGTGCCGGCGACACCCACGGCTAGTGACCAAAAACCCTGTAACCTGGTTTAGGAGTCTAAAAGATTCCAGGGCCGGTTACAGCTTTGCCTTGGGATGCCCCTCTATGTGAAACTTGATCCCCG
Organism: Gastrophryne carolinensis; assembly: GCA_027917425.1. NCBI lineage: Eukaryota > Metazoa > Chordata > Amphibia > Anura > Microhylidae > Gastrophryne > Gastrophryne carolinensis. The sequence goes on from CM051241.1 coordinate 3,511,095, forward strand.
CGGGGTCACCGGCCAATCAGCACGTGCGCTCTGTTCATGCCTCACTTAGCCAACTTGGCATCACATCAGTTAGGGAAGACGCTGGCCACGCCCCCCACGCCAGCCAATCTGTGTCTGCCGCCGGAACATACCTCAGCAGGGATGCGCACGTGGGTGGTACATACGCAGCGGGGTCGCTGCCTATGTTTCACATAGGGAGGTGAGATATACTCACCTTTTCTAGCAGAGCTCCATCTGATGGGGGACAGGAAACTACTGCACCCCCCCCTCACACCATCAGTGACCCTGCATTAGAGGGATACTCACCTTTTCCTAGCAGAGCTCCATCTGGTGGGGGACAGGAAACTACTGCACCTCCCCCCTCACACCATCAGTGACCCTGCATTAGAGAGATACTCATCTTTTCCTAGCAGAGCTCCATCTGATGGGGGACAGGAAACTACTGCACCTCCCCCCTCACACCATCAGTGACCCTGTATTAGAGAGATACTCACCTTTTCCTAGCAGAGCTCCATCTGATGGGGGACAGGAAACTACTGCACCTCCCCATCACACCATCAGTGAGCCTGCATTAGAGAGATACTCACCTTTTCCTAGCAGAGCTCCATCTGATGGGGGACAGGAAACTACTGCACCTCACCCCTCACACCATCAGTGACCCTGCATTAGAGAGATACTCACCTTTTCCTAGCAGAGCTCCATCTGATGGGGGACAGGAAACTACTGCACCTCCCCCCTCACACCATCAGTGACCCTGTATTAGAGAGATACTCACCTTTTCCTAGCAGAGCACCATCTGATGGGGGACAGGAAACTACTGCACCTCCCCCCTCACACCATCAGTGAGCCTGCATTAGAGAGATACTCACCTTTTCCTAGCAGAGCTCCATCTGATGGGGGACAGGAAACTCACCTTTCTCTCTCTATCTCAGATAAGTGGTCGTGGACCCGCCTGAGCCCCTCGGGGGTGAAGCCGACCCCGCGGACGAGCTTTGCCATGGTGCCGGGCGTCAATAACAGGGCCGTGCTGTTCGGGGGCGTCCATGACGAGGAGGAGGAGGAGAGTATAGAGGGCGACTTCTACAACGACCTCTACTTCTATGACCAGGCCAAGAACCGCTGGTTCCCCGGGCAGATAAAGGTAAGTCCCTGGGGGGAGATAGTCGCCAAATGGGGGGGCTGTACCGCTGGGTGACCAGAGAGGGCGCCAGAGAGGAAGAGAGCTTCCCATTGAAGTCAATGAGAGCCGTCTGGTGAATGACATGGTCCCGGCAAACGCTTCTGATTGGACGAGCAGCTGCGCATGCGCCGTAGGACCGGGAAGAGGTGAGTTTGTTTCGGGGATCTGGGGGGCTTCACACAGCAAGGACCAAAACCCAGGATAGTCCAAGTCTTGGGTTTTGGTCCACTTTAAGGTTTTGCCGCGGATGCACCTATTCAGAGCACGGAACTAAACCCGGGATAGTCAAAGTCTTGGGTTTTTGGTCCTCTTTAAGGTTTTGCTGCGCATGCGCCATTATACTGGGTTTCGCACAGCGGGGCATCCCCGATCAGAATGAACTAAAAAATAAAATATTAAAAATCCTGTTTTTTGGTCCACTTTAAGGTATTACATGGCATCCCGTATCGAGACAAGGAATTAAACCCAGCATACTCAAACCCCTGGGTTTTGGTCCACTTTAAGTTTTTGTGGGGCATCCTGATTTGGATGGTTTTGGTCCTCTTTAAGGTATTGCGGGGAAACCCAGGATAGTCTTGGGTTTGGGTTTTGGGTCCTCTTTAAGGTTTCACAGGGCACCCTGATTCGGGACAAGGAACTAAACCCGGGATAGTCAAAGTCCTGGGTTTTGGTCCTCTTTAAGGTCTTGTTGCACATGCACCATTGTACCGGGGATAGTCAGTCCTGGGTTTGGGTCCCCTTTATGGTTCCTCGCATGGGTTTGGGTCCCCTTTAAGGTTCCTCGCATGGGTTTGGGTTCCCTTTATGGTTCCTCGCATGGGTTTGGGTCCCCTTTAAGGTTCCTCGCATGGGCTAGGGTCCCCTTTAAGGTTCCTCGCATGGGCTAGGGTCCCCTTTAAGGTTCCTCGCATGGGCTAGGGTCCCCTTTAAGGTTCCTCGCATGGGCTAGGGTCCCCTTTAAGGTTCCTCGCATGGGCTAGGGTCCCCTTTAAGGTTCCTCGCATGGGCTAGGGTCCCCTTTAAGGTTCCTCGCATGGGCTAGGGTCCCGTTTAAGGTTCCTCGCATGGGCTAGGGTCCCCTTTAAGGTTCCTCGCATGGGCTAGGGTCCCGTTTAAGGTTCCTCGCATGGGCTAGGGTCCCGTTTAAGGTTCCTCGCATGGGCTAGGGTCCCGTTTAAGGTTCCTCGCATGGGCTAGGGTCCCGTTTAAGGTTCCTCGCATGGGCTAGGGTCCCGTTTAAGGTTCCTCGCATGGGCTAGGGTCCCCTTTAAGGTTCCTCGCATGGGCTAGGGTCCCCTTTAAGGTTCCTCGCATGGGCTAGGGTCCCCTTTAAGGTTCCTCGCATGGGCTAGGGTCCCCTTTAAGGTTCCTCGCATGGGCTAGGGTCCCCTTTAAGGTTCCTCGCATGGGCTAGGGTCCCCTTTAAGGTTCCTCGCATGGGCTAGGGTCCCCTTTAAGGTTCCTCGCATGGGCTAGGGTCCCCTTTAAGGTTCCTCGCATGGGCTAGGGTCCCCTTTAAGGTTCCTCGCATGGGCTAGGGTCCCCTTTAAGGTTCCTCGCATGGGCTAGGGTCCCCTTTAAGGTTCCTCGCATGGGCTAGGGTCCCCTTTAAGGTTCCTCGCATGGGCTAGGGTCCCCTTTAAGGTTCCTCGCATGGGCTAGGGTCCCCTTTAAGGTTCCTCGCATGGGCTAGGGTCCCCTTTAAGGTTCCTCGCATGGGCTAGGGTCCCCTTTAAGGTTCCTCGCATGGGCTAGGGTCCCCTTTAAGGTTCCTCGCATGGGCTAGGGTCCCCTTTAAGGTTCCTCGCATGGGTTTGGGTCCCCTTTAAGGTTCCTCGCATGGGTTTGGGTCCCCTTTATGGTTCCTCGCATGGGCTAGGGTCCCCTTTATGGTTCCTCGCATGGGCTAGGGTCCCCTTTATGGTTCCTCGCATGGGCTAGGGTCCCCTTTATGGTTCCTCGCATGGGTTTGGGTCCCCTTTAAGGTTCCTCGCATGGGCTAGGGTCCCCTTTATGGTTCCCCGCATGGGCTAGGGTCCCCTTTAAGGTTCCTCGCATGGGCTAGGGTCCCCTTTAAGGTTCCTCGCATGGGCTAGGGTCCCCTTTAAGGTTCCTCGCATGGGCTAGGGTCCCCTTTAAGGTTCCTCGCATGGGCTAGGGTCCCCTTTAAGGTTCCTCGCATGGGCTAGGGTCCCCTTTAAGGTTCCTCGCATGGGCTAGGGTCCCCTTTAAGGTTCCTCGCATGGGCTAGGGTCCCCTTTAAGGTTCCTCGCATGGGCTAGGGTCCCCTTTAAGGTTCCTCGCATGGGCTAGGGTCCCCTTTAAGGTTCCTCGCATGGGCTTGGGTCCCCTTTAAGGTTCCTCGCATGGGCTTGGGTCCCCTTTAAGGTTCCTCGCATGGGCTTGGGTCCCCTTTAAGGTTCCTCGCATGGGCTTGGGTCCCCTTTAAGGTTCCTCGCATGGGCTTGGGTCCCCTTTAAGGTTCCTCGCATGGGCTTGGGTCCCCTTTAAGGTTCCTCGCATGGGCTTGGGTCCCCTTTAAGGTTCCTCGCATGGGCTTGGGTCCCCTTTAAGGTTCCTCGCATGGGCTTGGGTCCCCTTTAAGGTTCCTCGCATGGGCTTGGGTCCCCTTTAAGGTTCCTCGCATGGGCTTGGGTCCCCTTTAAGGTTCCTCGCATGGGCTTGGGTCCCCTTTAAGGTTCCTCGCATGGGCTTGGGTCCCCTTTAAGGTTCCTCGCATGGGCTTGGGTCCCCTTTAAGGTTCCTCGCATGGGCTTGGGTCCCCTTTAAGGTTCCTCGCATGGGCTTGGGTCCCCTTTAAGGTTCCTCGCATGGGCTTGGGTCCCCTTTAAGGTTCCTCGCATGGGCTTGGGTCCCCTTTAAGGTTCCTCGCATGGGCTTGGGTCCCCTTTAAGGTTCCTCGCATGGGCTTGGGTCCCCTTTAAGGTTCCTCGCATGGGCTTGGGTCCCCTTTAAGGTTCCTCGCATGGGCTTGGGTCCCCTTTAAGGTTCCTCGCATGGGCTTGGGTCCCCTTTAAGGTTCCTCGCATGGGCTTGGGTCCCCTTTAAGGTTCCTCGCATGGGCTTGGGTCCCCTTTAAGGTTCCTCGCATGGGCTTGGGTCCCCTTTAAGGTTCCTCGCATGGGCTTGGGTCCCCTTTAAGGTTCCTCGCATGGGCTTGGGTCCCCTTTAAGGTTCCTCGCATGGGCTTGGGTCCCCTTTAAGGTTCCTCGCATGGGCTTGGGTCCCCTTTAAGGTTCCTCGCATGGGCTTGGGTCCCCTTTAAGGTTCCTCGCATGGGCTTGGGTCCCCTTTAAGGTTCCTCGCATGGGCTTGGGTCCCCTTTAAGGTTCCTCGCATGGGCTTGGGTCCCCTTTAAGGTTCCTCGCATGGGCTTGGGTCCCCTTTAAGGTTCCTCGCATGGGCTTGGGTCCCCTTTAAGGTTCCTCGCATGGGCTTGGGTCCCCTTTAAGGTTCCTCGCATGGGCTTGGGTCCCCTTTAAGGTTCCTCGCATGGGCTTGGGTCCCCTTTATGGTCCCTCGCATGGGCTTGGGTCCCCTTTATGGTCCCTCGCATGGGCTTGGGTCCCCTTTAAGGTTCCTCGCATGGGCTTGGGTCCCCTTTAAGGTTCCTCGCATGGGCTTGGGTCCCCTTTATGGTCCCTCGCATGGGCTTGGGTCCCCTTTAAGGTCCCTCGCATGGGCTTGGGTCCCCTTTAAGGTCCCTCGCATGGGCTTGGGTCCCCTTTAAGGTCCCTCGCATGGGCTTGGGTCCCCTTTAAGGTCCCTCGCATGGGCTTGGGTCCCCTTTAAGGTCCCTCGCATGGGCTTGGGTCCCCTTTAAGGTCCCTCGCATGGGCTTGGGTCCCCTTTAAGGTCCCTCGCATGGGCTTGGGTCCCCTTTAAGGTCCCTCGCATGGGCTTGGGTCCCCTTTAAGGTCCCTCGCATGGGCTTGGGTCCCCTTTAAGGTCCCTCGCATGGGCTTGGGTCCCCTTTAAGGTCCCTCGCATGGGCTTGGGTCCCCTTTAAGGTCCCTCGCATGGGCTTGGGTCCCCTTTAAGGTCCCTCGCATGGGCTTGGGTCCCCTTTAAGGTCCCTCGCATGGGCTTGGGTCCCCTTTAAGGTCCCTCGCATGGGCTTGGGTCCCCTTTAAGGTCCCTCGCATGGGCTTGGGTCCCCTTTAAGGTCCCTCGCATGGGCTTGGGTCCCCTTTAAGGTCCCTCGCATGGGCTTGGGTCCCCTTTAAGGTCCCTCGCATGGGCTTGGGTCCCCTTTAAGGTCCCTCGCATGGGCTTGGGTCCCCTTTAAGGTCCCTCGCATGGGCTTGGGTCCCCTTTAAGGTCCCTCGCATGGGCTTGGGTCCCCTTTAAGGTCCCTCGCATGGGCTTGGGTCCCCTTTAAGGTCCCTCGCATGGGCTTGGGTCCCCTTTAAGGTCCCTCGCATGGGCTTGGGTCCCCTTTAAGGTCCCTCGCATGGGCTTGGGTCCCCTTTAAGGTCCCTCGCATGGGCTTGGGTCCCCTTTAAGGTCCCTCGCATGGGCTTGGGTCCCCTTTAAGGTCCCTCGCATGGGCTTGGGTCCCCTTTAAGGTCCCTCGCATGGGCTTGGGTCCCCTTTAAGGTCCCTCGCATGGGCTTGGGTCCCCTTTAAGGTCCCTCGCATGGGCTTGGGTCCCCTTTAAGGTTCCTCGCATGGGCTTGGGTCCCCTTTAAGGTTCCTCGCATGGGCTTGGGTCCCCTTTAAGGTTCCTCGCATGGGCTTGGGTCCCCTTTAAGGTTCCTCGCATGGGCTTGGGTCCCCTTTAAGGTTCCTCGCATGGGCTTGGGTCCCCTTTAAGGTTCCTCGCATGGGCTTGGGTCCCCTTTAAGGTTCCTCGCATGGGCTAGGGTCCCCTTTAAGGTTCCTCGCATGGGCTAGGGTCCCCTTTAAGGTTCCTCGCATGGGCTAGGGTCCCCTTTAAGGTTCCTCGCATGGGCTAGGGTCCCCTTTAAGGTTCCTCGCATGGGTTTGGGTCCCCTTTAAGGTTCCTCGCATGGGTTTGGGTCCCCTTTATGGTTCCTCGCATGGGCTAGGGTCCCCTTTATGGTTCCTCGCATGGGCTAGGGTCCCCTTTATGGTTCCTCGCATGGGCTAGGGTCCCCTTTATGGTTCCTCGCATGGGTTTGGGTCCCCTTTAAGGTTCCTCGCATGGGCTAGGGTCCCCTTTATGGTTCCCCGCATGGGCTAGGGTCCCCTTTAAGGTTCCTCGCATGGGTTTGGGTCCCCTTTAAGGTTCCTCGCATGGGTTTGGGTCCCCTTTATGGTTCCTCGCATGGGCTAGGGTCCCCTTTATGGTTCCTCGCATGGGCTAGGGTCCCCTTTATGGTTCCTCGCATGGGCTAGGGTCCCCTTTATGGTTCCTCGCATGGGTTTGGGTCCCCTTTAAGGTTCCTCGCATGGGCTAGGGTCCCCTTTATGGTTCCCCGCATGGGCTAGGGTCCCCTTTAAGGTTCCTCGCATGGGCTAGGGTCCCCTTTAAGGTTCCTCGCATGGGCTAGGGTCCCCTTTAAGGTTCCTCGCATGGGCTAGGGTCCCCTTTAAGGTTCCTCGCATGGGCTAGGGTCCCCTTTAAGGTTCCTCGCATGGGCTAGGGTCCCCTTTAAGGTTCCTCGCATGGGCTAGGGTCCCCTTTAAGGTTCCTCGCATGGGCTAGGGTCCCCTTTAAGGTTCCTCGCATGGGCTAGGGTCCCCTTTAAGGTTCCTCGCATGGGCTAGGGTCCCCTTTAAGGTTCCTCGCATGGGCTAGGGTCCCCTTTAAGGTTCCTCGCATGGGCTTGGGTCCCCTTTAAGGTTCCTCGCATGGGCTTGGGTCCCCTTTAAGGTTCCTCGCATGGGCTTGGGTCCCCTTTAAGGTTCCTCGCATGGGCTTGGGTCCCCTTTAAGGTTCCTCGCATGGGCTTGGGTCCCCTTTAAGGTTCCTCGCATGGGCTTGGGTCCCCTTTAAGGTTCCTCGCATGGGCTTGGGTCCCCTTTAAGGTTCCTCGCATGGGCTTGGGTCCCCTTTAAGGTTCCTCGCATGGGCTTGGGTCCCCTTTAAGGTTCCTCGCATGGGCTTGGGTCCCCTTTAAGGTTCCTCGCATGGGCTTGGGTCCCCTTTAAGGTTCCTCGCATGGGCTTGGGTCCCCTTTAAGGTTCCTCGCATGGGCTTGGGTCCCCTTTAAGGTTCCTCGCATGGGCTTGGGTCCCCTTTAAGGTTCCTCGCATGGGCTTGGGTCCCCTTTAAGGTTCCTCGCATGGGCTTGGGTCCCCTTTAAGGTTCCTCGCATGGGCTTGGGTCCCCTTTAAGGTTCCTCGCATGGGCTTGGGTCCCCTTTAAGGTTCCTCGCATGGGCTTGGGTCCCCTTTAAGGTTCCTCGCATGGGCTTGGGTCCCCTTTAAGGTTCCTCGCATGGGCTTGGGTCCCCTTTAAGGTTCCTCGCATGGGCTTGGGTCCCCTTTAAGGTTCCTCGCATGGGCTTGGGTCCCCTTTAAGGTTCCTCGCATGGGCTTGGGTCCCCTTTAAGGTTCCTCGCATGGGCTTGGGTCCCCTTTAAGGTTCCTCGCATGGGCTTGGGTCCCCTTTAAGGTTCCTCGCATGGGCTTGGGTCCCCTTTAAGGTTCCTCGCATGGGCTTGGGTCCCCTTTAAGGTTCCTCGCATGGGCTTGGGTCCCCTTTAAGGTTCCTCGCATGGGCTTGGGTCCCCTTTAAGGTTCCTCGCATGGGCTTGGGTCCCCTTTAAGGTTCCTCGCATGGGCTTGGGTCCCCTTTAAGGTTCCTCGCATGGGCTTGGGTCCCCTTTAAGGTTCCTCGCATGGGCTTGGGTCCCCTTTAAGGTTCCTCGCATGGGCTTGGGTCCCCTTTAAGGTTCCTCGCATGGGCTTGGGTCCCCTTTAAGGTTCCTCGCATGGGCTTGGGTCCCCTTTAAGGTTCCTCGCATGGGCTTGGGTCCCCTTTATGGTCCCTCGCATGGGCTTGGGTCCCCTTTAAGGTTCCTCGCATGGGCTTGGGTCCCCTTTATGGTCCCTCGCATGGGCTTGGGTCCCCTTTATGGTCCCTCGCATGGGCTTGGGTCCCCTTTAAGGTCCCTCGCATGGGCTTGGGTCCCCTTTAAGGTCCCTCGCATGGGCTTGGGTCCCCTTTAAGGTCCCTCGCATGGGCTTGGGTCCCCTTTAAGGTCCCTCGCATGGGCTTGGGTCCCCTTTAAGGTCCCTCGCATGGGCTTGGGTCCCCTTTAAGGTCCCTCGCATGGGCTTGGGTCCCCTTTAAGGTCCCTCGCATGGGCTTGGGTCCCCTTTAAGGTCCCTCGCATGGGCTTGGGTCCCCTTTAAGGTCCCTCGCATGGGCTTGGGTCCCCTTTAAGGTCCCTCGCATGGGCTTGGGTCCCCTTTAAGGTCCCTCGCATGGGCTTGGGTCCCCTTTAAGGTCCCTCGCATGGGCTTGGGTCCCCTTTAAGGTCCCTCGCATGGGCTTGGGTCCCCTTTAAGGTCCCTCGCATGGGCTTGGGTCCCCTTTAAGGTCCCTCGCATGGGCTTGGGTCCCCTTTAAGGTCCCTCGCATGGGCTTGGGTCCCCTTTAAGGTCCCTCGCATGGGCTTGGGTCCCCTTTAAGGTCCCTCGCATGGGCTTGGGTCCCCTTTAAGGTCCCTCGCATGGGCTTGGGTCCCCTTTAAGGTCCCTCGCATGGGCTTGGGTCCCCTTTAAGGTCCCTCGCATGGGCTTGGGTCCCCTTTAAGGTCCCTCGCATGGGCTTGGGTCCCCTTTAAGGTCCCTCGCATGGGCTTGGGTCCCCTTTAAGGTCCCTCGCATGGGCTTGGGTCCCCTTTAAGGTCCCTCGCATGGGCTTGGGTCCCCTTTAAGGTCCCTCGCATGGGCTTGGGTCCCCTTTAAGGTCCCTCGCATGGGCTTGGGTCCCCTTTAAGGTCCCTCGCATGGGCTTGGGTCCCCTTTAAGGTCCCTCGCATGGGCTTGGGTCCCCTTTAAGGTTCCTCGCATGGGCTTGGGTCCCCTTTAAGGTTCCTCGCATGGGCTTGGGTCCCCTTTAAGGTTCCCTCGCATGGGCTTGGGTCCCCTTTAAGGTTCCTCGCATGGGCTTGGGTCCCCTTTAAGGTTCCTCGCATGGGCTTGGGTCCCCTTTAAGGTTCCTCGCATGGGCTTGGGTCCCCTTTAAGGTTCCTCGCATGGGCTTGGGTCCCCTTTAAGGTTCCTCGCATGGGCTTGGGTCCCCTTTAAGGTTCCTCGCATGGGCTTGGGTCCCCTTTAAGGTTCCTCGCATGGGCTTGGGTCCCCCTTTAAGGTTCCTCGCATGGGCTTGGGTCCCCTTTAAGGTTCCTCGCATGGGCTTGGGTCCCCTTTAAGGTTCCTCGCATGGGCTAGGGTCCCCTTTAAGGTTCCTCGCATGGGCTAGGGTCCCCTTTAAGGTTCCTCGCATGGGCTAGGGTCCCCTTTAAGGTTCCTCGCATGGGCTAGGGTCCCCTTTAAGGTTCCTCGCATGGGCTAGGGTCCCCTTTAAGGTTCCTCGCATGGGCTAGGGTCCCCTTTAAGGTTCCTCGCATGGGCTAGGGTCCCCTTTAAGGTTCCTCGCATGGGCTAGGGTCCCCTTTAAGGTTCCTCGCATGGGCTAGGGTCCCCTTTAAGGTTCCTCGCATGGGCTAGGGTCCCCTTTAAGGTTCCTCGCATGGGCTAGGGTCCCCTTTAAGGTTCCTCGCATGGGCTAGGGTCCCCTTTAAGGTTCCTCGCATGGGCTAGGGTCCCCTTTAAGGTTCCTCGCATGGGCTAGGGTCCCCTTTAAGGTTCCTCGCATGGGCTAGGGTCCCCTTTAAGGTTCCTCGCATGGGCTAGGGTCCCCTTTAAGGTTCCTCGCATGGGCTAGGGTCCCCCTTTAAGGTTCCTCGCATGGGCTAGGGTCCCCTTTAAGGTTCCTCGCATGGGCTAGGGTCCCCTTTAAGGTCCCTCGCATGGGCTAGGGTCCCCTTTAAGGTCCCTCGCATGGGCTAGGGTCCCCTTTAAGGTCCCCTCGCATGGGCTAGGGTCCCCTTTAAGGTCCCTCGCATGGGCTAGGGTCCCCTTTAAGGTCCCTCGCATGGGCTAGGGTCCCCTTTAAGGTCCCTCGCATGGGCTAGGGTCCCCTTTAAGGTCCCTCGCATGGGCTAGGGTCCCCTTTAAGGTCCCTCGCATGGGCTAGGGTCCCCTTTAAGGTCCCTCGCATGGGCTAGGGTCCCCTTTAAGGTCCCTCGCATGGGCTAGGGTCCCCTTTAAGGTCCCTCGCATGGGCTAGGGTCCCCTTTAAGGTCCCTCGCATGGGCTAGGGTCCCCTTTAAGGTCCCTCGCATGGGCTAGGGTCCCCTTTAAGGTCCCTCGCATGGGCTAGGGTCCCCTTTAAGGTCCCTCGCATGGGCTAGGGTCCCCTTTAAGGTCCCTCGCATGGGCTTGGGTCCCCTTTAAGGTCCCTCGCATGGGCTTGGGTCCCCTTAAGGTCCCTCGCATGGGCTTGGGTCCCCTTTAAGGTCCCTCGCATGGGCTTGGGTCCCCTTTAAGGTCCCTCGCATGGGCTTGGGTCCCCTTTAAGGTCCCTCGCATGGGCTTGGGTCCCCTTTAAGGTCCCTCGCATGGGCTTGGGTCCCCTTTAAGGTCCCTCGCATGGGCTTGGGTCCCCTTTAAGGTCCCTCGCATGGGCTTGGGTCCCCTTTAAGGTCCCTCGCATGGGCTTGGGTCCCCTTTAAGGTCCCTCGCATGGGCTTGGGTCCCCTTTAAGGTCCCTCGCATGGGCTTGGGTCCCCTTTAAGGTCCCTCGCATGGGCTTGGGTCCCCTTTAAGGTCCCTCGCATGGGCTTGGGTCCCCTTTAAGGTCCCTCGCATGGGCTTGGGTCCCCTTTAAGGTCCCTCGCATGGGCTTGGGTCCCCTTTAAGGTCCCTCGCATGGGCTTGGGTCCCCTTTAAGGTCCCTCGCATGGGCTTGGGTCCCCTTTAAGGTCCCTCGCATGGGCTTGGGTCCCCTTTAAGGTCCCTCGCATGGGCTTGGGTCCCCTTTAAGGTCCCTCGCATGGGCTTGGGTCCCCTTTAAGGTTCCTCGCATGGGCTTGGGTCCCCTTTAAGGTTCCTCGCATGGGCTTGGGTCCCCTTTAAGGTTCCTCGCATGGGCTTGGGTCCCCTTTAAGGTTCCTCGCATGGGCTTGGGTCCCCTTTAAGGTTCCTCGCATGGGCTTGGGTCCCCTTTAAGGTTCCTCGCATGGGCTTGGGTCCCCTTTATGGTCCCTCGCATGGGCTAGGGTCCCCTTTATGGTCCCTCGCATGGGCTAGGGTCCCCTTTAAGGTCCCTCGCATGGGCTAGGGTCCCCCTTTAAGGTCCCTCGCATGGGCTAGGGTCCCTTTAAGGTCCCTCGCATGGGCTTGGGTCCCCTTTAAGGTCCCTCGCACGGGCTTGGGTCCCCTTTAAGGTTCCTCGCACGGGCTTGGGTCCCCTTTAAGGTTCCTCGCACGGGCTTGGGTCCCCTTTAAGGTTCCTCGCACGGGCTTGGGTCCCCTTTAAGGTTCCTCGCACGGGCTTGGGTCCCCTTTAAGGTTCCTCGCACGGGCTTGGGTCCCCTTTAAGGTTCCTCGCACGGGCTTGGGTCCCCTTTAAGGTTCCTCGCACGGGCTTGGGTCCCCTTTAAGGTTCCTCGCACGGGCTTGGGTCCCCTTTAAGGTTCCTCGCACGGGCTTGGGTCCCCTTTATGGTCCCTCGCACGGGCTTGGGTCCCCTTTATGGTCCCTCGCACGGGCTTGGGTCCCCTTTATGGTCCCTCGCACGGGCTTGGGTCCCCTTTATGGTCCCTCGCACGGGCTTGGGTCCCCTTTATGGTCCCTCGCACGGGTTTGGGTCCTCTTTAAGGTTCCGCCTCTCATGTCCCTGTTGTCGTTGCAGTGCCCGAAATCCGAGCGCAAGAAGCGGAGGCGCGGGTGGGGGCGGAGCCACGGCCTCGGGCCGGAGCCTTCAGCCAATGAGGAGGAGCAGGAGGCGGAGCCAGTGGAGGTGGTCAAGGAGATAGTGGCGGAGGATGGGACAGTGATGACAATCAAGCAGGTGATATCCAGCCGGCCGGCCCCGCCCCCCAGCGATGAGGAGGAGGAGCCAGAGGAAGGGGAGGAGCCGGACACGCCCCCGCAGGTGGAGCCCTGCCCCCGCTCTAATGCCATGATGGCGGTAAAGCATGGCGTCCTCTATGTCTATGGCGGGATGTTCGAGGCGGGGGCGCGCCAGCTCACACTCAGCGACTTCTACAGCCTGGACCTGCACAGGATGGACCAATGGAAAGTGCTGCTGGAGATGGACCCCGGTGAGTGTGCAGCCGATTCCCGTCCCCCATCCCACCACCCCAGAGGAAGCGCTGCCGGGCCCCAACACACACCGAACAAAACCCGCCAGGCTGCAATTAAAAGGATTCCAGGGCTGGTTACATTCCGACTCCCCCCCCAGGGTGCACTTTTCCCCACTTTTATGCACAAACTCTTGCGTTAAAAGATTCCAGGGCTGGGGCATCTCAAATCGTCCCCAGAGTGCACTTTTCCCCACTTCAACAACGCATGCACGAGCTCTTAAATTAAAAGATTCCAGGGCTGGCTGCTGGCTTACCCCCAGGGCATCCCGAATCCCTGTGAACCAGTTGCTCTCCTGGAATTAAAAGAATTCCAGGGCTGGCTTACCCCCGGGGCATCCCGAATCCCTGTGAACCAGTTGCTCTCCTGGAATTAAAAGGATTCCAGGGCCGGCTGCTGGCGTTAGATACTCACCTCTCCCCAATCGGGATCCCCCCGGGGGCCAGAATGAAGTTACTTTTGACTCTAGGTCCGCTTTAATGTTTTTCTGTGCAGAGACTCAGGAGTGGCTGGACGAGTCGGACTCTGACGAAGACGAAGAGGAGGAAGCGGAAGGCGCGGAGGGCGGAGAAGAAGAGGAGGAGGAGGAGGATGACAGCGAGGAGGAGAGCGGTGAGTATACAGAGGGGTTAGTCATGTGACTTTCTATAGCCAATCAGATATTAGAGACTGATGTTTCTTATATAGACATAGTACAGAGGGGGGTTATGTTGGTCACGTGACTTTCTATAGCCAATCAGATATTAGAGACTGATGTTTCTTATATAGACATAGTACAGAGGGGGGTTATGTTGGTCACGTGACTTTCTATAGCCAATCAGATATTAGAGACTGATGTTTTTTTATATAGACATAGTACAGAGGGGGTTATGTTGGTCACATGACTATTCCAAGTATGTCACACACCCCGCTTCCACTATTCATGACATGTGGGTTATGGTCCAGTAGAGGGCAAACTTCTGCAGAGATGAAAGCAAAAAAGAAGCCCCTCCCGGTCCATATATACCTGGGACCTCCCACACATTCCCCAGTTCCTTCTCTGCAGACGGCGAGCAAGTCAGGAGATGTGGGCTGCTCTTCTTACGCCCGGCCATTCTTTGCCCTATTTCTGCCCGGACCCTTTATTCTTTAAGTCCAATATTAGCCTCCCAGCCTCGGCTGCAGGTCCGGGTGAGGGTAGGAATCACCTTAATAGGTGTTTAGGGAGCCATGTCCCCCGTGAGACCCCATATAAAGGGGTAGGCGGAATCCGGGTTGGTGGAATCCTGGTTTGGGATGCCCTGTCCCTAATTGTGTATATATATATATCCCTTATACCATATTTGGTACGGGATTATCCCCCTTCCGGGTCCCTCTGTTAACCCTTCAGTGGGGGGGGGGGTCTTTTCCTCTTTATTCTAGTGTAAGTGTGTGTGTGTGTAGTGTGCTTGGTGCTGCACTTTACTGGCTGGTCGCCATTTTTTACTTCTGCTGAGGGGAGCTTCTTCCCTCAGGCTGCGGTGTTAAGGGGCGGGGCCAGGCGCTCGCGCGTTGCCACGGCCCGCCCCCCCTTCTGGTTGGAGCCAATTACGGAGCCCAGCCCGCAGCTGGGAACTGCGCTGCTGGTTGTGTTGGTAAGGGGGCGGGGCCAGGCGCAGCGCGCGATCCGCGCTGGCCCGCCCCTTCTTCCTCTGAACTGATGAGTGGTGGCAGCCATCATACAAAGCACGTTAGTGCCCTCCCGGGCTCCCCCTTTTATTACCTGACTTAGCCTTGTGCCCCATCCTGCAGGGGACAGCGCTAGTCCTTGTCACCTTTTTCCTTGATTATGATGATATAATATACATGTATGTATATTTATATAGGTGTGTGTGCATGTGCTTATGGCCACTCCTTTGTGTCTTTCAGGAGGACTCCCTGTGCCTTGCTTAAAAGGGGGTTCTCCCGGTCCTAGGGTCCCTAGCAGAAATTTGGGGCACTTATAAATCCTCCCACTCGGGACTTAAGGGGCATCCCGGGTTGCTTACCAGCGTAATTCCCTCGGGTCATTGCGACTACCTTAAAATCACCATATGGAGGCTTCACAGGATACTGGGCTCGGGCTACCTTCGGGACAATCCTGGCTATGTGTGGGTTGTGGGGTATCCCTTACAGTGGAGAATGTACTTATTTGCATACCATGTGCGCAACAGGCCATAACGCGGCAGTCGGGACCCCAGGCGTCTGGGTCAGTGCCTCCCGTCTCATCTCCTACCCCACCCCACATCATCCGTACCGCAAGTGACACTGTCATTAGTGGGGAGTCGCACTCGGAGGTATGTGCCAGGCTGGCCAACCTTGAGAAAATAATTTCTAGCTCAGTGGGCAGAAAGGCCACTGCTAAGAAAAGGCATCTGTCTCCGGCTACGCCAGTAATTGATTGTGATGATTATGACTCCCTGACTGGGCTGATTATTCCCCGCTCGAGGAGGGGGAATTATCTGAGGAATCCGAGACTGAGGAACTGCAGTTCTTTGATTCTGATGCCGGGCAGGCGCTGGAGGATGCTGTGGATACCCCCAAGGTCCTGGCCCATCTGTTAGAGGTTCTGGATATTTCCCCACCAGCGGAGTTTCCAAATCAGGATCATTTTGACAGCATGATTCTTAGAGAATGGGAGAAGCCGAGTCGCCTTCATGGTGTTCCTCAGGGATGGGATAGGAAGTATCCCTTTCCAATGGACGCGGTGAAGCGCTGGTCTTCCCCCCCCGAGGTTGACGCACCCATTCTAGGATTGTCCAACACCTCCGTTGTACATTCTCCTGACGCCACTACCCTTAAGGATGGCGAGGACAAGCGCATTGATCAGATGGCTTGCCATGCCTTTGCCAGTGTGGGTTCAGCCTTGCGGCCTGTTTGTGCATTGGCACTCGTGGCTGTGGCTACCAGGTCGGAGATCAGGGACATGTTAAATGGGTCCCAGCTCAGCCCGGACAGCGTTGAATTCACAGCCCTTAAGAGGTGTGAATTGTTCATGAGTTTTGTTTTGTCGGCTATGGACGACGCTATTACCATGTGTAGTAGAACTTCAGCCCTGTTGGTGGCCATGCGCCGATCGGTCTGGCTGCGCCAGTGGGCGGCAGACATTGCGGCCAAGAAGTCACTTACAGCTTTGCCCTTTTTGGGAAAGCTGCTGTTTGGAGACAAATTGGATTCTGTGGCGAAGGGTGGGAAGCTACCTCAGCGTAAGAAGCAGCGTCGCTCCTTTCGGGGGGGCAAGCTCCCTTAATCCTTCCTTTCGCTGTGCCAGATGGGGCAGAGGTCTTGCCTACTCTGGCTTTAGAGGTGATTCCTGGAACAGAGGTAGAGGACATGCCCGTACAGCCTCTACCTGGGGGTCCAGGCCCAAGCCAGCTGCCAAGCCAGCTCAACAATGAGGAGGCGCCCTCACCCTTGCGGGTGGGGGGACGGCTGCGGCTCTTCTTCCAGGTCTGGGCCCAGGAGGTCACAGACAAGTGGATATTGGAAGTGGTCTTGTCTAGGTACAAACTGGAGTTCGAGTCCCGGCCTCCTCCCAGATTCCTAAGTTCTCGGGTGCCATCGGATCCCCGGGCTGCTCAGGGGCTCCTGTTGGCTGTCAAGAATCTCCTGGAATGGCGGTCATATGCCCGGTGCCTCTTTCAGAGAGAGGCCAGGGCTATTATTCCAACCTCTTCACGGTTCCCAAAAAGGATGGCTCCATAAGACCCATTCTGGATTTGAAGCTTCTCAACAGGTTCATCAGAACCAAGAGGTTCCGCATGGAGACTCTGCGTTCCGCCATCGGTTCCTTCATCAGGGGGATTTCATGACGTCCATAGACATCAAGGATGCTTACCTTCATGTACCAATTTTCCCAGCACACCAGAGATTTCTCAGGTTCGTGGTGGGAGATCAGCATTTTCAGTTTGTGGCCCTCCCGTTCTGGCTGACCTCGGCCCCGAAGGTGTTTACCAAGGTTCTGGCGGGCATAATGGCCCTGCTCAGAGCCCAGGGCATTCACATTGTGCCGTATTTGGACGACCTACTCATTACAGCCTCTTCCCTCTGCCAGGCGGAGTTGGACACCAGGACGGTGGTAACGACGCTGGAAAGGTTCGAATGGGTGATCAACCACCCCAAGTATTCTCTCTCCCCATCAAGGGAGATCTCCTTTCTGGGCATGAATCTGGATACCAGTCAGGCCAGAGTGTTCCTACCTCAGCCAAAGGTGCAGAGGGTTCAGGATCTGAAACGTGTTCTCCTGACCAACTCTCGCCCTTCTATTCGGCTAGGGATGACTCTGGTGGGTTTGATGGTGGCCTCCTTCGAGGCAGTCCCCTTTGCTCAATTCAACATGAGGTTGCTACAACTTCATCTATTGCTGAAATGGGACAGATGTCCACAGTCCTTGGACCAGTCATTTCTCATGTCTCCCAGGGTTCGGCAGTCCCTTCAGTGGTGGCTGGAATCAAGCAATCTGATGAGGGGCAGATCGTTCCTGGCCCCTCGTTGGGAGACTGTTACCAAAGATGCCAGCCTGTCGGGCTGGGAAGGTTTCTGGAAAGATCATCAGTTCCAGGGGTTGTGGGGTCCTCAGGAGGCTCACAACCCCATCAATGTCTTGGAGCTCAGAGCTATCCGCCTGGTTCTGTCACGTCTGACACTTCACCTACAGGGTTTACTGGTTCAGGTTCGATCAGACTCAGATCGATCGTACTGCGGTAGCTTACATCAATCACCAAGGAGGGACTCGCAGCAGGAGTGCCCTCAGGGAAGTCTCTCTGATTCTGACATGGGCGGAGAGCAATGTTCCTTGCATCTCAGCAGTGTACATTCCGGGAGTGGAGAACACGGAGGCGGACTCCCTGAGCAGGGGATTCTCTCGCCGAGGGGAATGGTCTCTCATCCACAAGGTGTTTCGGGCCCTGTGTCACAAGTGGGGGTTTCCGGAGGTGGATCTCTTTGCCTCTCGGCACAATCACAAGCTCCCAACCTTTGTATCTTTGTCTCAGGATCCTCTGGCCCTGGCAGTGGACGCCATGTCTCTTGCCTGGAGGGATCTGGGGTTTCTGTACCTGTTTCCCCCCTTCTCCATGGTGGGCAAGGTGGTGCGCAAGCTGGCTCTAGAGGGGGCACCAGCAATTCTGGTGGCTTCAAGGTGGCTAAGACAGGTTTGGTTCGCAGACGTCGTAAGATTGGCGGTAGATCAGTACCGGCTGCCCCTGTCTCCGGATCTGATCTCTCAGGGTCAACTACGTTACCCCAATTTACAAACGCTTGCTTTGACGGCGTGGCATCCTGAGGGAGGAAGGTTTGTCTGAGGCGGTTATTCATACCTTGATTAGAGCTAGGAAGAGGTCTTCCTCTACCATTTACTATAGGACTTGGCGGTCCTATATTGACTGGTGTGAGGCTAGGGCCTTACCTTGCAGGGTGTTTTTGATTCCTAGGATTTTGGAGTTTTTTCAACACGGTCTGGATCTGGGCTTCCAGCTCAGTACTTTGAGGGGTCAGGTTTCTGCCCTGGCTGTCTTTTTTCAAAGGTCTTTTGCTTTGCATCATCTGGTCAAGACTTTTTTCCAAGGGGTCACTCATGTTCGGCCCACTAGAAAGCTTTTGGTTCCCGTTTGGGACATAAATTTGGTTCTCTCGGCCCTCCAGGGGCCTCCCTTTGAACCGATGCAGGATGTGGCTCACTCAAATGGTTGTCTTTTTGGTGGCTATTACCTCTGTTCGGCGTGTCTCTGAGTTGGCGGCTCTGTCTATTCAGGCCCCTTACTTTGAGAGACACCAGGATAAGGTGGCTTCTGCTTTCCATCTCAATCAGGATGTAGTTCTCCCTTCCTTGTGCCCTAGGCCTAGCAATGACAAGGAGAGGGTTTTGCACTCTTTGGATGTGGTTCGTTGTGTGAAGTACTATTTGGTTGCTACTTCTCCTTTTCGTAAGACGGACGCCTTGTTTGTGGTGCCTTCTGGTCCCAGAAAAGGTTTGGTGCCCGCCAAGTCTACCATTAGTAAATGGATACGCCAGACCATTGTTGGGGCCTATTCTGCTAAGGGGAGGGATCCCCCTTTTAAGATCACTGCTCATTCTACTCGTGCTGTTGGGGCTTCCTGGGCTTTTCAGCACCAGGCTTCTGTTGAACAAGTTTGTAAGGCTGCTACTTGGTCTTCGGTTCACACTTTTTTCAAAGTTTTACAAGGTTGATGTGCGGGCCTCAGCGGATGCT
Organism: Gastrophryne carolinensis; assembly: GCA_027917425.1. Lineage (NCBI taxonomy): Eukaryota > Metazoa > Chordata > Amphibia > Anura > Microhylidae > Gastrophryne > Gastrophryne carolinensis. The sequence goes on from CM051241.1 coordinate 3,529,854, forward strand.
GTTTTTGGCTGCAAGGTTCTGCAAGCTGCAGTGGTTTAAATTGGTGCATTTTTTTGCTGCATTTGGATCCCCACCCATGACGGACACTGCTATTGGATGTCCCATATGTCATGAATAGTGGAAGCGAGGTGTGTGACATAATACCCATTTTAAAGGTGAGTAATCACAAAATGGTATTTTCTACAGCGAATCAGATATTAGAGACTGATGTTTCTTATATAGACATAGTACAGAGGGGGTTTTGTTAGTCACATGACTTTCTATAGCCAATCAAATATTAGAGACTGATGTCCCTTATATAGACATAGTACAGTGAGGCTTATGTTGGTCACATGACTTTCTATAGCCAATAAGATATTAGAGACTGATGTCCTTTATATAGACATAGTACAGAGGGGGATCATTTTAGTCACATGACTTTCTATAGCCAATCAGATATTAGAGACTGATGTCCCTTATATAGACATAGTACAGAGGGGGTTATGTTAGTCACATGACTTTTCTACGACCCCCTCACTGACGGTCTCTTGTCACACCCTCCAGAGGAAGACGATCACCCCAAAGTGGAGGCGCAGGAGAAACTTCCGGATTACGTGGCCCGGACGGAGCACTACTGGACCCAGCTCGCCCGCGCCAACATGGGCGCCGACGCAAAGGAGAAGAAGGTTCTCAAGGTGGCGCACGCCATGGCCAAGACCTTCTATGACTTTAAGGACTAGGCGCCGCCCACTGGGACTATTAAACGCTTTCCAGGATTTCGTGGCGTCCCCTTATTTCCAGCGCCGAGAGACTGCGGGGGGGGCGAAAGCGACCAATAGGGGGCGCCGAAGTGTTCATAGGGGGCCACAGTGATGTCACCGCTCTCTAGTGATTGGATGTGCATTCATAATGTCCAGGGTCCTTCCTTAATGAAGACATTGGGGTTATTAGACTTTATCCGTGTCGCCGTGTCAGCGTCTCCTGTCGCCTCTTTTCCCTGACGTGTGATTGGCCGCCGGTACGTGTGTCGAGTTCGCCTGTCGCCAGGACCTCTGCTTTTATCTAATCGGAGCTCTCGGCCCTATCGGCCCCGGCGTGACCTGCTAGAAATGTGATGTCACCGCTTCTCTTCAAGGGCTCGCTGGCTCGGCTGGATTCTCCTGCAGCTACCGAGGAACTACAAGCACCAGCATGCCCTGGCATTTAGAGAGGCTGGATTCCGGTGCCTGGTGCTGACTGAATTCTCCTCCGAGGAACTACAAGCACCAGCATGCCCTGGCATTTAGAGAGGCTGGATTCCGGTGCTGACTGAATTCTCAGAGGAACTACAAGCACCAGCATGCCCTGGCATTTAGAGAGACATTGCAACATATCTCAGCTTTGGCGGCCTCGTCTCTGATTCAGAGGCCTAGTCTCTTTGATTCAGAGGCCTAGTCTCTTGGCTTTGGAGGCCTAGTCTCTTGGCTTTGGAGGCCTCGTCTCTTTGGCTTTGGAGGCCTCGTCTCTTTGGCTTTGGAGGCCTCGTCTCTTTGGCTTTGGAGGCCTCGTCTCTTTGGCTTTGGAGGCCTCGTCTCTTTGGCTTTGGAGGCCTCGTCTCTTTGGCTTTGGAGGCCTCGTCTCTTTGGCTTTGGAGGCCTCGTCTCTTTGGCTTTGGAGGCCTCGTCTCTTTGGCTTTGGAGGCCTCGTCTCTTTGGCTTTGGAGGCCTCGTCTCTTTGGCTTTGGAGGCCTCGTCTCTTTGGCTTTGGAGGCCTCGTCTCTTTGGCTTTGGAGGCCTCGTCTCTTTGGCTTTGGAGGCCTCGTCTCTTTGGCTTTGGAGGCCTCGTCTCTTTGGCTTTGGAGGCCTCGTCTCTTTGGCTTTGGAGGCCTCGTCTCTTTGGCTTTGGAGGCCTCGTCTCTTTGGCTTTGGAGGCCTCGTCTCTTTGGCTTTGGAGGCCTCGTCTCTTTGGCTTTGGAGGCCTCGTCTCTTTGGCTTTGGAGGCCTCGTCTCTTTGGCTTTGGAGGCCTCGTCTCTTTGGCTTTGGAGGCCTCGTCTCTTTGGCTTTGGAGGCCTCGTCTCTTCTCTTTGGCTTTGGAGGCCTCGTCTCTTCTCTTTGGCTTTGGAGGCCTCGTCTCTTCTCTTTGGCTTTGGAGGCCTCGTCTCTTTGGCTTCGGAGGCCTCGTCTCTTTGGCTTCGGAGGCCTCGTCTCTTTGGCTTCGGAGGCCTCGTCTCTTTGGCTTCGGAGGCCTCGTCTCTTTGGCTTCGGAGGCCTCGTCTCTTTGGCTTCGGAGGCCTCGTCTCTTTGGCTTTGGAGGCCTCGTCTCTTTGGCTTTGGAGGCCTCGTCTCTTTGGCTTTGGAGGCCTCGTCTCTTTGGCTTTGGAGGCCTCGTCTCTTTGGCTTTGGAGGCCTCGTCTCTTTGGCTTCGGAGGCCTCGTCTCTCTGGCTTCGGAGGCCTCGTCTCTCTGGCTTTCCAGGCCTCGTCTCTCTGGCTTTCCAGGCCTCGTCTCTCTGGCTTTCCAGGCCTCGTCTCTCTGGCTTTCCAGGCCTCGTCTCTCTGGCTTTCCAGGCCTCGTCTCTCTGGCTTTCCAGGCCTCGTCTCTCTGGCTTTCCAGGCCTCGTCTCTCTGGCTTTCCAGGCCTCGTCTCTCTGGCTTTCCAGGCCTCGTCTCTTTGGCTTTCCAGGCCTCGTCTCTTTGGCTTTCCAGGCCTCGTCTCTTTGGCTTTCCAGGCCTCGTCTCTTTGGCTTTCCAGGCCCTCGTCTCTTTGGCTTTCCAGGCCCTCGTCTCTTTGGCTTTCCAGGCCCTCGTCTCTTTGGCTTTCCAGGCCTCGTCTCTTTGGCTTTCCAGGCCTCGTCTCTTTGGCTTTCCAGGCCTCGTCTCTTTGGCTTTCCAGGCCTCGTCTCTTTGGCTTTCCAGGCCTCGTCTCTTTGGCTTTCCAGGCCTCGTCTCTTTGGCTTTCCAGGCCTCGTCTCTTTGGCTTTCCAGGCCTCGTCTCTTTGGCTTTCCAGGCCTCGTCTCTTTGGCTTTCCAGGCCTCGTCTCCTTGATTTAAACCCTGGTTCTAAGGGTTTCTGTGGCAAGAGCTTTGGTCCCCCTTGGCACTGCCATAAAGCTCCTGGCCCCAATGGGCATTGCCATAAAGAACCACCTTTAACCTCACTAATCAGGATAATGACGAACTCAACCAATTATCACATCAAAGAAGGATTTAAATCTCTTCACCAAATTTTTAACACAACACACAATGTATACAAAAGAAATGCATTCTTTTGTGTCTGATTCCTCCAACGCGTTTCACCCAACTGGCTTCGTCAGGGAGGATTACAATCCAGCTTTTTTTTTACTATTTCCTTATCATTTTTATACACCTTTAGGGATTATATTGTTCATTGACAATTAAAGCCTTTATACACACTGGATTATCACTGCAGACACATCAGAGCAGGGGATCTAAGTGGGAGTGGCTTCTCAGTGGGTGTAATCCTCCCTGAGGAAGCCAGTTGGGTGAAACACGTTGGAGAAATTTAAAACGAGCCTAAAGTGTGTTCAATTTGGTGAAAAGATTTAAAACCTTCTTTGATGTGATAATTGGTTGAGGTGCAGTTTATCCACATTAGTAAGATTATGTGGGCATCCCGCTTCCGGATTTAGCTAATTTATACCTGTGCGGTCGGGATTTACCCCCTTAGGGTGGGGCCGGTGATAATTGGGGGCTGTTGAGCTTAGAACTAAAGGCAGAGCACTCTCGGAATCTCCCTGGGGGGTCTCTGAAGTCTGGAGAAATCTCCACATACATTGAGAAGATACCCGAGGCATTATTTACCGTGTTCATCAGGGGGCACCGATACTCTAGGCTAAGCTTAGTGTGGACCCTAACACATCCGGATTTAGCAACTGACAGACAAGATGCCCCTGGGGTATCTCAATTTATATTGCACCCCCTGGGATCCCCTGCATACTCACCTCTGAGAATCGACCCTACGGCGCATGTGCAGGCCTCTGGGGGCATCCCCAGCACTTTCTGATGGCAGGAGGGGCCCGGGAATATGTTCATTAATTATAAATTGCCGGGTATTATTAAGCACCATCAGTCTGTTCTGAGAGCCTGTGCATGTGCCATGTGAGCGAGCATCAAAGTGAGTGGACGACCGATCCCGGGGGGGTTCCCACACAGGGGCATCCCAAATCGGGATGTAATGTAATGCAGATCAAAAGCCACAAATGGCCACATCTGCATGCTAAAGTGGAGGCAATGGACATGGGCAAGGTGGACAAATGTACTAGAGGTTTAGTTTATGTGGGCACTAGAGGCTAGGGCAAGGATGGCACAAGAACTAGAGGCTTGGCAGAGGTGGGCACGGGCACTAGAGGCTAGGAAAAGGATCTAGAGGATTGAGATAGGTGGGCTATGGCAAGGGTGGCACAAGAACTAGAGGTTTGACAGAGCTAGGTGCTTGCACTAGAGGCTAGAACAAAGATAATACAGGAACTGGAGGCTTGGGAAAGGTGGGCACTGGCTCTAGAGGCTAGGACTAGGATGGTACAGGGGCTAGAGGCTTGGCAGAGGTGGGCACTGATACTAGAGACTAGGATGGTACAGGAGCTAGAGGCTTGGCACAGGTGGGCACTGATACTAGAGGCTAGAACAAGGATGGTACATGAGCTAGAGGCTTGGCACAGGTGGGCACTGATACTAGAGGCTAGAACAAGTATGGTACAGGAGTTAGAGGGTTGGCACAGGTGGGCACTGATACTAGGGGCTAGGACAAGGATGGTACAGAAGCTAGAGGCTTGGCACAGGTGGGCACTGATACTAGAGACTAGGATGGTACAGGAGCTAGAGGCTTGGCACAGGTGGGCACTGATACTAGAGGCTAGAACAAGGATGGTACAGGAGCTAGAGGCTTGGTACAGGTGGGCACTGATACTAGAGGCTAGGACAAGGATGGTACAGGAGTTAGAGGCTTGGCAGAGCTGGGCACTGATACTAGAGGCTAGAACAAGGATGGTACATGAGCTAGAGGCTTGGTACAGGTGGGCACTGATACTAGAGGCTAGGACAAGGATGGTACAGAAGCTAGAGGCTTGGCACAGGTGGGCACTGATACTAGAGACTAGGATGGTACAGGAGCTAGAGGCTTGGTACAGGTGGGCACTGATACTAGAGGCTAGGACAAGGATGGTACAGAAGCTAGAGGCTTGGCACAGGTGGGCACTGATACTAGAGACTAGGATGGTACAGGAGCTAGAGGCTTGGCACAGGTGGGCACTGATACTAGAGGCTAGGACAAGGATGGTACAGAAGCTAGAGGCTTGGCACAGGTGGGCACTGATACTAGAGGCTAGGACAAGGATGGTACAGGAGCTAGAGGCTTGGCACAGGTGGGCACTGATACTAGAGGCTAGGACAAGGATGGTACAGAAGCTAGAGGCTTGGCACAGGTGGGCACTGATACTAGAGGCTAGGACAAGGATGGTACAGAAGCTAGAGGCTTGGCACAGGTGGGCACTGATACTAGAGACTAGGATGGTACAGGAGCTAGAGGCTTGGCACAGGTGGGCACTGATACTAGAGGCTAGGACAAGGATGGTACAGAAGCTAGAGGCTTGGCACAGGTGGGCACTGATACTAGAGGCTCGGACAAGGATGGTACCGAAGCTAGAGGCTTAGCACTGATACTAGAGGCTAGGACAAGGATGGTACAGGGACTGGAGGCTTGGCACAGGTGGGCACTGATACTAGAGACTAGGATGGTACAGGAGCTAGAGGCTTGGCACAGGTGGGCACTGATACTAGAGGCTAGGACAAGGATGGTACAGAGGCTAGAGGCTTGGCACAGGTGGGCACTGATACTAGAGCCTAGGACAAGGATGGTACAGGGACTAGAGGCTTGGCACAGGTGGGCACTGATACTAGAGACTAGGATGGTACAGGAGCTAGAGGCTTGGCACAGGTGGGCACTGATACTAGAGGCTAGGACAAGGATGGTACAGAAGCTAGAGGCTTGGCACAGGTGGGCACTAATACTAGAGACTAGGATGGTACAGGAGTTAGAGGGTTGGCACAGGTGGGCACTGATACTAGATGCTAGGACAAGGATGGTACAGGAGTTAGAGGGTTGGCAGAGGTGGGCACTGATACTAGAGACTAGGATGGTACTGGAGCTAGAGGCTTGGCACAGATGGGCACTGATACTAGAGGCTAGGACAAGGATGGTACAGGAGCTAGAGGCTTGGCACAGATGGGCACTGATACTAGAGGCTAGGACAAGGATGGTACAGGAGCTAGAGGCTTGGCAGAGCTGGGCACTGATACTAGAGGCTAGGACAAGGATGGTACAGGAACTAGAGGCTTGGCAGAAGTGGGCACTGATACTAGAGGCTAGGACAAGGATGGTACAGGAGCTAGAGGCTTGGCAGAGCTGGGCACTGATACTAGAGACTACGACTAGGGTGGTACAGGAGTTAGAGGGTTGGCAGAGGTGGGCACTGATACTAGAGACTAGGATGGTACTGGAGATAGAGGCTTGGCACAGATGGGCACTGATACTAGAGGCTAGGACAAGGATGGTACAGGAGCTAGAGGCTTGGCAGAGCTGGGCACTGATACTAGAGACTACGACTAGGGTGGTACAGGAGTTAGAGGGTTGGCACAGGTGGGCACTGACACTAGAGACTAGGATGACACAGAAACTAGAGGTTGGGAGAGGCGGGCGCTGGCACTAGAGGTTAGGACAAGGATTGTACAGGAGTTAGAGGCTTGGCACAGGTGGTCACTGATACTAGAGGCTAGGACTAGGATGGTACAGGAGCTAAAGGCTTGGCACAGGTGGGCACTGATACTAGAGACTAGGATGGCACAGGAGCTAGAGGCTTGGCACAGGTGGGCACTGATACTAGAGACTAGTATGGTACAGGAGCTAGAGGCTTGGCAGAGGTGGGCACTGATACTAGAGACTAGGATGGCACAGGAGCTAGAGGCTTGGCAGAGGTGGTCACTGATATTAGAGGCTAGGACAAGGATGGTACAGGAGCTAGAGGCTTGGCACAGGTGGGCACTGATACTAGAGACTAGGATGGTACAGGAGCTAGAGGCTTGGCAGAGGTGGGCAAAGACAATAGAGGATAGAAAAGGGATCGAGAGGCTTGAGATAGGTGGGCTATGGAAAGGTTGGCACACAAGCTAAAGGTTTGACAGAGACACTAGCACTAGAGGCAAGAACAAGGATAGCACAGGAACTAGACATGGCAGAAGAATGAGCACTGATACTAGAGTCTAGGACAAGGATGGCACAGGAACTAGAGGCTTGGTAAAGGTGGGCATTGGCACTAGGGCATGGATGGCACAGGAACCAGAGGTTGGGACAGGCAAGTGATGGTACTAGAGACTAGAAAAAGGATGGCACAGGAGTAAGAGGCTTGGGAGAGGTGGGCACAGGCACTAGAGGTATATATGTGTGTGTGTGTGTGTGTGTGTGTGTGTGTGTGTGTGTGTGTGTGTGTGTGTGTATATATATATATATATATATATATATATATATATATATATACAGGTCCTTCTAAAAAAATTAGCATATAGTGCTAAAGTTCATTATTTTCCATAATGAACCGATAAAAATTTTTGTTTTAATACTGATGATTTTGCCATACAGCTCATGAAAACCCCAAAATCCTATCTCAAAAAATTAGCATATTTCATCCGACCAATAAAAGAAAAGTGTTTTTAATAAAAAAAAAAGTCAACCTTCAAATAATTGTTCAGTTCTGCACTCAATACTTGGTCGGGAATCCTTTTGCAGAAATGACTGCTTCAATGCGGCGTGGCATGGAGGCAATCAGCCTGTGGCACTGCTGAGGTGTTATGGAGGCCCATGATGCTTCGATAGCGGCCTTACGCTCATCCAGAGTGTTGGGTCTTGCGTCTCTCAACTTTCTCTTCACAATATTCCACAGATTCTCTATGGGGTTCAGGTCAGGAGGGTTGGCAGGCCAATTGAGCACAGTAATAATGGTCAGTAAACCATTTACCAGTGGTTTTGGCACTGTGATCAGGTGCCAGGTCGTGCTGAAAAATGCAAACTTCATCTCCATAAAGCTTTTCAGCCAATGGAAGCATGAAGTGCTCCAAAATCTCCTGATAGCTAGCAGCATTGACCCTGCCCTTTATAAAACAAAGTCGACCAACACCAGCAGCTGACATGGCACCCCAGACCATCACTGACTGTGGGTACTTGACACTGGACTTCAGGCATTTTGGCATTTCCTTCTCCCCAGTCTTCCTCCAGACTCTGGCACCTTGATTTCCAAATGACATGCAAAATTTGCTTTCATCAGAAAAAAGTACTTGGGACCACTGAGCAACAGTCCAGTGCTGCTTCTCTGTAGCCCAGGCCAGGCGCTTCTGCCGCTGTTTCTGGTTCAAAAGTGGCTTGACCTGGGGAATGCGGCACCTGTAGCCCATTTCCTGCACACGCCTGTGCACGGTGGCTCTGGATGTTTCTACTCCAGACTCAGTCCACTGCTTCCGCAGGTCTGGAATCGGTCCTTCTCCACAATCTTCCTCAGGGTCCGGTCACCTCTTCTCGTTGTGCAGCATTTTCTGCCACATTTTTTCCTTCCCACAGACTTCCCATTGAGGTGCCTTGATACAGCACTCTGGGAACAGCCTACTTGTTCAGAAATTTCTTTCTGGGTCTTACCCTCTTGCTTGAGGGTGTCAATGATGGCCTTCTGGACAGCAGTCAGGTCGGCAGTCTTACCCATGATGACAGTTTGGAGTAATGAACCAGGCTGGGCTTTTTTAAAAGCCTCAGGAATCTTTTGCAGGTGTTTAGAGTTAATTAGTTGATTCAGATGATTAGGTTAATAGCTCGTTTAGAGAACCTTTTCATGATATGCTAATTTTTTGAGATAGGATTTTGGGGTTTCCATGAGCTGTATGGCAAAATCATCCGTATTAAAACAAAAAAAGACCTGAAATCAGTTGGTGTGCAATGAATCTCAAATATATGAAAGTTTAATTTTTATCATTTCATTATGGAAAATAATGAACTTTAGCACTATATGCTAATTTTTTGAGAAGGACCTGTATATATATTAATTCGAGCATACATTTAAAATCTGTTTTACAAATTATTATTTATTATTTATATCTGAGACATAACTAGGAATAGCTTCTATATTTTCCTTCCAACTTTAAAAATGCCACGGAAAGCGGAGTGTCCCTTTAATTTTAGTTAGTGAGCAGTTAGGAGAGTGTATTCTATGGACTGGGGGCTAAATGGGGCCTGGTTGGGAGGAAAGACTTTCTATAGTAGTCAGGCCCTGACAGCATTGATATGATGTCATAGGACTCGTGAGACCTGAAGGGAATTGCTGGAAGGGAGGAGAGGGGCCAATGCAAAGATAATAACCCTGTTTATTTGCAGCATCCCGGATATTAAAGAGGAAACATGAATTTGACTTTCTTTCATGTTGTTTCTCTCTGCGGCAGCATCCTGAATTGGGAATGCTCCAAGGGCTTGAAGCCTTTTAGACTCCAGGGCCTCCGATGTTTCTCTTTAAAGTGGACTATCCTGGGTTTTGGTCCTTTCCCCCAGGGCACCCCGATTAGGGATGCCCCGCTGTGTGAAACCCTACAGATCGTCTGAACTCGCCTCTTTCTGGCCCTATGTCCAGTTGGGGCCGAGCGCGCTGACAGCTGCATCCCCCGCTTCCCTGTAAGAGATAGCGCGCCTGCTATTCACAAAGGCCGGGCAGTGCTGAAGGGCTAGCGGGGATGCGGCCGCGGCTCCCACATGTGCCATTGATCCGGGAAGCAAGGTGAGTGAACGGGGTGACCTGGGGGGTTTCACACAGTGGGGCATCACGATTCTGGATACCCCAGGGGGAGGGAATTAAAGGGCCTGGGAATCTAAAAATACCATTTTGTGAATACTCACCTTGTAAAATGGGTATTATAACTATGTCACACACCTCGCTTCAAGATATTCATAACCTGTGGGTATACTTACCTGAAGAGGCGATCTGCAGAGATGATTGGAGGAAAGAAAGCCCCTCCCGGTCCATAAATACCTGGGACCTCCCACTCATTACCCAGTATAAAGAAAGCAGTAAGGTAAGGGACCAGGAAGAGCCAAATATCAGTCATAACAACGCAAAGTTCACAATATAAAGGATCCAGAATACAAAGGGCGGGTTGAAGCGGGGTGTGTGACATACTTATAATACCCATTTTACAGGTGAGTATTCACAAAATGGTATTATTCTAAGTATGTCACACACCCCGCTTCAAGATATTCATAACCTGTGGGACATCCAATAGCAGTGTCCATAAGGGGTGGGGATCCAAAACAAGGCATAAAGCACAACTTAAACTACTGCAGCCTGCAGAACTTTGCGGCCAAAAACAGCATCCGCTGAGGCCCGAACATCAACCTTGTAAAACTTGGAAAAAGTGTGAACAGAAGACCAGGTAGTGGCCTTACAAACTTGCTCAACAGAGGCCTGGTGCTGAAAGGCCCAGGAGGCCCCAACCGCACGAGTAGAATGAGCTGTAACACAAAAAGGAGGATTCCTCCCCTTAGCAGAATAGGCCCCAACAATGGCCTGACGAATCCACCTACTGATGGAAGACTTGGCGGGCGCAAAACCCTTCTTGGGCCCAAATGGCACCACAAAGAAAGCGTCAGTCTTGCGAAAGGAAGACGTTACCACCAAATAGTACTTCACAACGCGAACCACATCCAAGAAATGCAGGGCCCTCTCCTTGTCATTGCTGGGATTAGGACACAGAGAGGGCAGAACAATATCCTGATTTAGATGAAAGGAAGAAACCACCTTAGGAAGGAAGTCCGTCTTGAAACGGAAAACCACCTTGTCCTGATGTCTTTCAAAATACGGAGCTTGAATAGACAGAGCCGCCAACTCAGAAACACGCCGAACAGAAGTGATAGCTACCAAAAAGGCCACCTTCTGAGTAAGGGAAGACAAAAGAATATCATGCAAAGGCTCAAAGGGAGGACCCTGAAGAGCAGAAAGAACCAAGTTCAAATCCCAAACCGGAATCAAAGGCTTCCTAGGAGGCCGCACATGTGTAACCCCCTGGAAAAAAGTCTTAACCAAAGGATGAAGCGCAAAAGATCTTTGGAAAAACACCGCCAGGGCAGACACCTGCCTCTTCAGAGTACTGAGTTGGAGCCCTAGGTCCAAACCATGTTGCAGGAACTCCAAGATTCTAGAAATAGAGAATTCCCTACAAGGGAAGGCCCTAGTCTCACACCAATCAATATAAGACCTCCAAGTCCTATAGTACACGGATGATGAAGACCTCTTGCTAGCACTAATAAGAGTCCGAATCACAGCATCAGAAAGACCTTCCTCCTTCAAGATGGAGGTTTCAGCAGCCACGCCGTCAAAGCCAGCGTTGGTAAATTGGGGTAACGAAGATGACCCTGCGTGAGTAGATCTGGCAGCAGGGGCAGAACGAACTGATCTTCTGCCAACCTTACCACGTCTGCGAACCAGACCTGTCTTGGCCACCTTGGAGCCACCAAAATTGCTGGCGCTCCCTCCAGAGCCAGCTTGCGCACTACTCTGGCCACCATGGGAAACGGAGGGAACAGGTACAGAAACCCCAGATCCCTCCAGTTCAGAGACATGGCATCCGTTGCAAGAACCAGAGGGTCCTTCGCCAGAGACACGAATGACGGAAGTTTGTGATTTTGACGGGAGGCAAAGAGGTCCACCTCCGGTGACCCCCACCTGCGACAAATTGTGTGAAAGACCTTGGGATTGAGAGACCACTCCCCTTTGCGGGCTGACAGCCTGCTCAGAGAGTCCGCCTCCGTGTTCTCCACTCCCGGGATGTAGACTGCTGAGATACACAGGACGTGGCTCTCCGCCCAGTCCAGAATCAGAGACACTTCCCTGAGGGCACTCCTGCTGCGAGTCCCTCCCTGGTGATTGATGTAGGCAACCGCCATCCGATTGTCCGACCGGACCTGGACCGGCAAGTCTCGCAGTTGATGAGTCAAATGACCAAGAACCATCCTGATGGCTCTCAATTCCAGAACATTGATAGGCTCGTGGGCTTCCAGGGGACCCCACAAACCCTGAAATTGCAGCTCCTTCCAGAAGCCCCCCCATCCTGAGAGGCTGGCATCAGTGGTGACTACCTCCCACTGAGGAGTCTGAAAGGATCTGCCCCTCAGCAGGTTGGCTGAGTTCAGCCACCACCGAAGCGAGCGGCGAACCCGGGGAGACATCCGAAAGAATTGATCCAGCGACTGAGGAGACCTGTCCCAGACCGACAACAGATGGAGCTGTAGCGTCCTTGTGTGAAACTGAGCAAAGGGGACTGCCTCGAAGGAGGCCACCATCAACCCCACCAGCCTCATCCCTAGCCGGATGGACGGCCGAGGAATGGACATGAGCGACCGAATCAACTCCTGAATCAAAAGAACCTTGGACTGAGGAAGGAACACTCTGGCCTGATCTGTATCCAGAGACATCCCCAGAAAAGATATTAACCTGGACGGGTAGAGGGAGGACTTGGGGTAGTTGATCACCCAGCCGAACCTCTCCAGAGTGGATATAACCATCCTGGTGTCCAATTCCGCTTGGCTGAATGACGATGCCAAGATGAGGAGATCGTCCAGATATGGCACTATGCGAATCCCCTGCGCTCTGAGGAGAGCCATCACCCCCAGCAAGCACCTTGGTGAAAACCCTTGGAGCTGTGGTGAGACCGAAGGGAAGAGCTACAAACTGAAAGTGCCGATCCTCCACCGCGAACCTTAGAAACCTCTGGTGCGCGGGAAAAATGGGAACATGGAGGTAAGCGTCCTGGATGTCTATGGACGTCATGAAGTACCCCTGACGAAGAGAGTGGATAGCAGAATGCAACGTTTCCATGCGAAATTTTCGCAGCCTGACAAACCTGTTGAGAATCTTTAGGTCCAGGATGGGCCGGACGGAGCCATCCTTCTTGGGGACCGTGAACAGATTTGAGTAAAAACCCCGACCCCGGTCTAATGGGGGCACTGGACAAATGACTGCCATTTCCAGAAGACTCGATACCGCCGCCCGGAGCTGCAGTGCAGCCAGTGCGTCCGGGAACACCCGAGACCTGAGGAAACGCGGGGGGGGGGGGGGGGGCGGGACGGGACTCGAACTCCAGCTTGTAGCCGGAAGACACCACTTCCCGGATCCACTTGTCCGAGACCTCCCGAATCCAGACTTGGGAGAAGTGTCGCAGCCGTCCCCCCACCCGCACGGTTGTTGAGCGGGCTTGGCCGCGGGTTTGGGTTTAGAGCCCCAACTGTATCCTGAACGGGCACGACCCCTGCCCCTATTCCAGGACTCTCCTCTTGTAGAAGGGAAGGCAAAACCTCTTCCCGCTCTGGATCCCCGAAAGGAAGGAGTGAAGGAAGCCGCCCTTCGAAAGGGGCGTCGTTGCTTCTTGCGTTGAGGTAATTTACCACCTTTAGCTACCGAGTCCAATTTGTCTTCAAAAAGCCTTAACCCAACGAAGGGAAGAGACGTCAGAGACTTTTTTGACCCAAAATCAGCCGCCCACTGGCGCAACCAAATTGAACGCCTAATAGTCACCATTAAAGCAGAGGCTCTGCTACTCATCATCAAGGAATCATCCAAAGCGGCTAAAATGAAGGACAGAAACACCTCACAACGTTTTAGTCCAAGAAATTCATCACTGTCTGGATCCAAACCGGAAGAGGATAACAAATCCCTGACCACCTTTCTAGTAGCCACCACCAACAGCGATGAGGCACAAACAGGCCGTATGGCTGCCCCAATACTGGCAAAACCATGACAAGCCATCTGGTCAATGCATTTATCCTCTCCATCTTTAAGAGAGGAACAATCAGGGTTATTCAGAACGGCTGAGTTGGATAACCCCAAAATTGGGGCGTCCACCTCGGGGGGGGGAAGCCCAGCGCTTAACCGTGTCCACGAGGAAAGGATACCTTCTATCCCAACTCTGAGGAATGCCTGGGAGCCGAGCCGGCCTCTCCCATTCCTTGGAAATAATATTATCAAAATGCTTTTGATTAGGGAATTCTAAGCGCGGCCTGGATTCCTCATAAAACTCCCCTTGTTGTTGAGGAACCACCGCCGGAGGCGAGATAGCCAGAACCTCAAACATCTGAGTCAGAACATTAGGAGTGTCCGAGGAACTCCCTGACCCCCGATCAGAATCAGCACCAACAATTTGCTGATCCTCGGAATTATCCGAATCCTCAAATAACTCCCCTTCCTCCGGAGGGGAATAATCTGACCAATCCAGACCCTCCGCATCATCATATTCAAAATGAGTAACCGTTGACAAATGCTTTCTCTTAGCCGGTGCCTTCTTGGCTACCGTAGTGGAAATACATTTTTTAATATTGGCCAATCTGGCACACACATCAGATTGCGACTGCCCCCCCCCATGACAACATCACACGGGGCACGGGTCAAAATGGGAGGGGGAGGGGATGAAGCCGGCGGTGCTGACCCAGAAGCCTGGGGTCCGGACTGCCGCGTAATAGTCTGTTGTGCACATGATATACATAAAAAGAAATCCCCAGTTAGGGATACCCCACAACCCAAACACTTCCGAGATTGTCCCGAGGGGAGCCCGGAATCCTGGGATGCCTCCATAAGGTGAACTTGAGTGAGTCGCTATGACCAAGGGAATTACGCTACTAAGCAACCCGGGATGCCCTTATAGTGTCCAAGTGGGAGGATTTGTAAAATATATGTATAGAAAAACACCCAGGGACCCTAGGACCGGGAGAAGCCCCCTAAATATCCCAGAAGATTCCGCCTAAAAAACAAGATGGACACAATGAGAAAAACCTAATCATAGAATAAGAGTCAAAAACACGGGAAGAAAAGGCCCACAGGGCCACTCACAGAGCCTGTATAAACCGAGTGCAGCGTCCACGCCGGCCTGAGGTAAAATGCAGAGCTGGAGACGGAGAAGGGGGGCGTGGCCAGCGCGCGCTTGACCTGCTCCGCCCCCCGCCGCAAGTCAGTGAGGAGGATAGAGCTCCTCGGCGGTGCTCAGAGCTGGAGGGGGCGGGCCGCGGTGACGCGCCGCAAGTCCAGCCCCCAATAGAACGCGTGAGGGGAAGGTTCCCCTCCTCTGTAATGCCTCAGAAAGCCGGTGCCGCGGGCACCGCGGCACCGGATAGTAAAAAGACAAGCGGTAGCAGCCCACACGCTGTGTGGAGCCGCTCCCCGCTCGAGCCACGCTACATAAGGCTCACATTTAAAAGGGAGTGGGCCGCGGCCTCGCGCCGAAGGCCCGGCCCCGCCCCCCCACAGAAGAGCGTGAGGGGAGAGACCTCCCCTCCGCCTTCTGAGGTAAAAGCAGCACCGCGGTGGCAATGGCGGCCGCGGTGTCTGTAGTAATAACGTTCCCTCCCGGTACACAGTAACACTACAATATACAACAGTGCAACCAATACATTTTGAGGGAAAACTTCCATAAGAAAGCCGAAAGCTGAGGAGAGGACCCCGAACCCAAGCCAGGGAGGTGGGAATATGTCATGAGGGAATAAATGTTCCAAAGTGGACAGGGCATCCCAAACCGGGGTCACCAACCCGGTATAACCGCCTACCCTCTATATAGGGTCTCGCGGCGGAGCATGGCTCCTGAGCACCAGTGGTGCTAATATACCTTCGCCCGGACAGCAGTCAAGACCGGGAGGCATACAAATATAAGGATCAAAAAGGGGAAAAGATAAGTCCGAACGGAAATAAAAAATTAACTGGCCGGGAGTAATCCCGGCTACCTGACAGACCCCCTATGCAAGGAGGAGAGATCATCTTCTGCTTGCTCGCCGTCTGCAGAGATGAAAACTGGGTAATGAGTGGGAGGTCCCAGGTATTTATGGACCGGGAGGGGCTTTCTTTCCTCCAATCATCTCTGCAGATCGCCCTCTACAGGTCAGTAAACCCACAGGTTATGAATATCTTGAAGCAGGGTGTGTGACATACTTAGAATAATACAATTCTGTGATTACTCACCTGTAGAATTGGTATTATGAGTATACAGTACGTCCTGCTCCAAATCTAATACTTACAGTTGGGATATACTCCGCCAGATGGCGCTGGACTGCAGAGACATCGAAAATAAGCTCCTCCCGGCCCCTCAAATACCCAGGGACCTCCCACAAATCCCCGGCATTGAAAAGCAGGTAATGAGAAGCCGGGAGAATTAAACAACCCAAACTATCAACTATAACAATGATAACAATCACCATACAGGGGATCCAAGAAAATGCAAACCAAGGGTGGGGTGGAGCAGGACATACTGTATACTCATAATACCAATTCTACAGGTGAGTAATCACAGAATTGTATTATTCTTAGTATATAGTACGTCCTGCTCCAAATCGAATACTTACACTTGGGACATCCAATAGCAGTGTCCATAAAGTAGGGTGGGATCCCCAAGAAAAATCAGCAGCAGACAGTTTAAACCACTGCCACCTGCAGAACCTTGCGGCCAAACACAGCATCAGCTGAGGCCTTAACATCAACCTTGTAAAACTTTGAAAATGTATGAACAGAAGACCAAGTAGCGGCCTTGCAAACTTGTTCACCAGAAGCCTGGTGCTGAAAAGCCCAAGAAGCCCCAACAGCTCTAGTAGAATGAGCAGTAATGTGGAAGGGAGGATTCTTCCCCTTAGCAGAGTAGGCCTGAATCACAGCCTGACGAATCCACTTGCTGATAGTAGACTTGGCAGGAGCCAAACCCTTCCTAGGACCAGAAGGGACCACAAAAAGAGCATCAGTTTTCCTGAAAGGTGCAGTAGCCACCAGATAGTACTTCAGACACCTAACCACATCCAAAGAGTGCAAAACCCTCTCCTTAGCATTACTAGGATTAGGGCACAAGGAAGAACAATATCCTGATTCAAATGAAAGGCAGACACGACCTTAGGCAGAAAGTCAGGTTTGAAACGAAACACCACCTTATCCTGGTGTCTCTCATAGTACGGGGGCTGAATGGAAAGTGCCGCCAACTCAGACACACGCCTACAGAAGTGATAGCCACCAGAAACACAACCTTGAGCGTAAGAATGGCGAAGGCAGCATCCTGCACAGGTTCAAAGGGAGCACCCTGCAAGGCTGACAGAACCAAGTTCACAGGCACCATAGGCTTACATGGAGGGCGCACATGAGTGACCCCCTGGAAAAAAGTCCTGATCTGAGCAAAGGACTTCTGGAAAAAAATAGCCAGGGCTGAAACCTGACCCTTCAGAGTACTGAGTTGGAGCCCCATCTCCAACCCATGCTGCAGGAACTCCAGAATCCTGGGAATAGAGAACACACGACAGGGAAGAGACTTACACCAGTCAATGTAGGCACGCCAAACCCTGTAATAAATGTGAAAGACTTCTTCCTAGCCTTTATCATGGTATCAACAACAGAGGCAGACAGCCCCGTCTCCATCAAGATGGAGGTTTCAGCAGCCAGGCCGTCAAAGCCAGAGTTTGTAAATTGAGATGGCGTAGTGAGCCCTGAGTGATCAGATCTGACACCAAGGGCACAGCGTACTGATCTACTGCCAGCTGTACCACGTCTGCGAACCACACTCTTCTTGGCCACCGGGGGGCCACCAGAATTGCTGGCACCCCCTTCAGAGCAATCTTGCCCAGAACCCTGCCCAGCAGGGGAATTGGGGGGAAGACATACAGGAACTGAAAGTCCTGCCATGACATTGCTAGCGCATCCGAGGTCAAAGCCAGAGGATCCCTGGACAGAGAGACAAAAGCTGGGAGCTTGTGATTGTGACGGGACGCAAACAGATCCACATCTGGTTGGCCCCAACGGTGACACAGAGATTGGAACACCCTGCTGCATAGGGACCATTCTCCCTGGCGAGAAATCCCCCTGCTCAGAGAGTCCGCCAGGTGATTTTCCACCCCCGGGATGTACACAGCTGAAATGCAGGGAACATTGGTCTCCGCCCAAGTCAGGATCCAAGACGCTTCCTGGAGGGCCCCCTTGCTCCGGGTCCCTCCCTGATGATTGATGTAGGCAACTGCCGTCTGGTTGTCCGAGCGCACCTGAACAGGCAGGCCCTGAAGATGAGGAGTCAACTGAGCCAGAACTAACCTGATCGCCCACAGCTCCAAGACATTGATAGGTGTGTGGGCCTCCTGAGGGCCCCACCTCCCCTGGAACCGCAGGGACTTCCAGAAACCCCCCCAACCTTACAGACTGCCATCCGTGGTGACCGTCTCCCAGGAAGGGGTAAGAAAGGATCTACCCCCCAACAGGTTCCTTGAGTCCATCCACCACAAGAGGGACCTCCTGACCCGAGGGGAGAGCACACAGACCCCGTCCAGGGACGCTGGGTCCTTGTCCCATACTGACAATAGGTGAAGTTGCAGAGGCCTCAAGTGGAACTAAGCATAAGGGACCGCTTCGAAGCACGCCACCATCAGGCCCACCAGCTGCATCCCCTGCCTGATGGAGGGATGGGGACAAGCTAGGAGGGACTGTGCAATCAGACTGTCTGCCTTCTGCTGAGGAAGGAAGATCCTTGCCTGAACTGTATCCAGATTCATTCCTAGGAATGGAGTTACCAAGGAGGGGGACAGTGAGGACTTGGGGTGGTTGATCACCCATCCAAATGACTCCAGAGTGGACACCACCAGCTGAGTATCCAACTCTGCCTGATGTAGAGACTGGGAAGTGATGAGGATGTCGTCCAGATAGGGAAGCACGCGGACGCCCTGACATCTGAGCAGAGACATCACGCCAGCCAGCACCTTGGTGAACACCCTGGGAGCTGAAGTGAGGCCGAAGGGCAAGGCAACAAACTGGTAGTGTTGATCCATCAGAGCGAACCTGAGGAACCTTTGATGACCTGGGAACACAGGAATATGAAGGTAAGCATCTTTGATGTCCACAGAAATCATGAAATCCCCTTGGCGCAGGGAACTGATGGCAGAGCGCAGAGTCTCCATGCGAAAGCTCCTGCCCCTGACACACTTGTTGAGAATCTTTAAGTCCAGGATGGGCCTGACAGAACCAACCTTTTTAGGTACTGTGAATAGGTTGGAATAAAAGCCCTTGCCTTTTTCTCTTAAGGGGACCTGGCTGATGACCAACTCCAGGAGGCCTTGCACTGCTTGCACTAGCTCCTGAGCTGACACAGGGTCCCGAGGAATCCGGGATCTGATGAATCTTGGAGGGGGTTCGGCAGCAAACTCCAACTTGTAACCGGAGGACACTACCTCCTGAATCCACCGGTCTGAGACATGAAGCCTCCAGACGAGAGCGAAGTGCTGCAGCCGTCCCCCCACCCGGATGAGGGCGCCCCATCATGCCTGAGGGGGCTTGGGAGAGGATTTTGCTTTGGGACCCCAGGAGGAGCCAGGACGTCCACGTCCTCTGCCTCTACCCCAGAAATCTCCCCGGGCCCCAGGGAAAGAAACCCCCTTCTCCTGTCTGGCACCACGGTAAGGGGAGGAGAAGGAACCCTGACCCCGAAAGGGCCGAGACTGGCATCTGCGCTGGGGTAACCTGCCTCCCTTAGCAAAAAGGTCCAGGCGGTCCCCAAACAGGCGCAGTCCTTTAAAGGGAAACCCAGTGAGGGCCTTCTTGGCAGCGTTGTCAGCAGCCCACTGGCGCAGCCAAACCGAGCGGAAGAAGTTCTGGCACACATTCTGATGGTGTCATCCAATGCTGATAGGACAAAATTTACAAAAACATTACAACTGGAGAGTGCATTAAACACCTCACAAGGCAAATCATCAGGGGCACTATCAAGCATATTTCTGATAAGGGTTCTAGTGGCCACAGCAGTAATGGCAGAGGCACAGACCGGGCGCAGCGCCGTCCCCGCACATGCAAAGGCGTGGGATGCCAGCTGATCAATACGCCGGTCCTCAGCATCCCGCAGGGTAGTAGAATCAGGGGAATGCATGACAGAGGTGTTAGATAGCCCTAGGATCGGTGCATCCACCTCGGGGGGGATGACCAACATTTAACCACCTCAGCAGAAAAGGGATACTTCCTATCCCAACTCTTTGGAACCCCGGGAAGTTTACTGGGGCGCTCCCATTCCTTGAGCACAAGGTTATGGAAATGTGCCTGCTCTGGAAATTCCAAACGTGATCTTGCTGTATGGAAAAGCTCCCCTCTTTGCCTGGGAGCCTCAACAGGGAGAGAGATAGACAGAACCTCAAAAATCTGGGTCACTAATCTGTCAGTGTCATCCGGGGCCCAGGGGTCAGAGCCAGAATCATCATGACCCCTTGGTCTCTCATCAGTTGAGCCTGAATCAGAAAAGAGCTCCCCTTCATCAGACGGGGTATAGCCACAAAGATTCATAAACTCCTCAGTTCCCATAGGGAAAACAGTAACATTAGGCGTCAAGTGCCTCTTCTTAGCAGGGCCCTTACGCGCTAAGGACTTACCAAAAATCTGTTCAACAGTAGCCAGTCTAGAAGACACATCAGGCTGAGAATCCCCACTAGTATGCAACTCAGCAGGAGTGAGATTTAAGCCTGGGGGAGAAGGTGAAGGGAAACGAGGTGCAGCCACTGGCAGGCCAGATTGCAATGCAAGCACCTGCTCAGCACAGGGTACACAGACCCGCGCCTTGTCCGCGTCGGCATGAGGCTGCCCACACGCTACACACAACCGGTCTTGTCCCAAAGGGACCCCGGGCACATTATCCTGGGATGCCTCCATATGGTGATTATAGTGGCGCTATACGCCGAAAGTGAATAACGCTATATAGCAACCCTGGATGCCCCAATAACCCGCTAGGGAAGTGGGAGTATAATTTTTACAAGGCCTACAAGTGATATACTAAAAACAGGGCGGGGAGAAGCCAAGAAGGGTTCGTCCCGCCTGAAAGACATAAGCAGACAAGACCTTAAGTACAGTGTAACAAAAGTGAAGCAGATAAAGCCGCCCGCGAGGGCACTTACGGGCCGCGGTAGGTAGGAGTCCATCGCGCATAGGCCAACCAAGTCAGAAAAGATGGCGTCGGTATACCTCGAGGTGGCGGGCCAGTAACAGCACTGACGCGTAACGTGCCAAAGACGCCCCCCCCCCCCCCGAAGAGCGCGAAGCCAGAAGGCCAACAGCCAATGATGGCGCCTGAGGTAATGCCGCCAAGCGCGGAACCAAGTCAGCGTGCGGCGGCGGTAAATTTAAAGGCAATAAAGACAAGTCAGCGCAGTGGCTGACACAAGAATAAAGACATGTGAAAGGTGAAAGCAAAGACTGCATAACATACATATCTATACACATACACACCCCCCTCTTTTCCCCCGAAGACTATAAAGAGGATGAGGGAGGACGGCGGCCAATTAAAATATCGTTTTGTGATTACTCACCTTTAAAACGGATATTATAAGTGTGACATACACTCCGCTTCAATGTCTTGACAGTTGGGTTATTCTCCAGTAGAGGGCGAACTTCTGCAGAGATGAATGCAATAAAGAAGCCCCTCCCGGTCCATAACCACCTGGGACCTCCCACCAATTCCCCAGTGTAAGATAGCAGTAAAAGGACCAGGAAGAACCAAATATAACAATACTAACAAAAACCAATGGTTCACCATATAAAGGATCCAGAATACCAAACAGGGTGGGTGAAGCCGAGTGTATGTCACACTTATAATATCCGTTTTAAAGGTGAGTACTCACAAAACTATTATTCCAAGTGTGACATACACTCCGCTTCAATTCTTCATGACATTTGGGACATCCAATAGCAGTGTCCGTCATGGGTGGGAACCAGAAACAGTAAAGAATGCACTAACTCAAACCACTGCAGCTTGCAGAACCTTGCGGCCAAAAACAGCATCCGCTGAAGCCCGCACATCAACCTTGTAAAACTTGGAAAAAGTGTGAACAGAGGACCAAGTAGCAGCCTTACAAACTTGTTCAACAGAAGCCTGGTGCTGAAAAGCCCAAGACGCACCAACAGCACGAGTAGAGTGCGCAGTGACCCTAAAAGGAGGAGTCCTCCCCTTAGCAGAATAGGCCCAAACAATGGCCTGATGAATCCATTTGCTAATGGTAGACTTAGCAGGCGCCAAACCTTTCCTGGGCCCGCAGGGCACCACGAAAAAAGCGTCCGTCTTGCGGAAGGAAGAAGTAGTCACCAAATAGTACTTCACACAGCGAACAACATCCAAATTATGCAGAACCCTCTCCTTGTCATTGTTAGGCTTAGGACACAAGGAATGGAGAACAATATCCTGATTGAGGTGGAAGGCAGACACCACCTTAGGAAGGAAATCCGGCTTAAAACGAAAAACCACCTTATCCTGGTGTCTCTCAAAGTAAGGGGCCTGAATCGACAAGGCCGCCAACTCAGAGACACGCCGAACCGAGGTAATCGCCACCAAAGAGGCAACCTGCTGCGTGAGAACCGAAAGAGCAATATCCTGTAGCGGCTCAAAAGGAGGATCCTGCAGAGCTGAAAGAACCAAATTCAAATCCCAAACAGGAACTACAGCCTTCCGAGGGGGCCGCACATGCGCCACCCCTTGGAAAAAAGTCTTAACCAGCGGGCGTAAAGCAAAAGACCTCTGGAAGAAAACCGACAGAGCAGAAACCTGTCCTTTCAAAGTACTAAGCTGGAACCCAAGATCCAGATTATGCTGAAGAAACTCCAAAAACCTAGGAATCGAAAACACCCTACAAGGCAAGGCCCTAGCCTCACACCAATCAATATAGGACCTCCAAGTCCTATAGTAAATGCCAGAAGAGGACTGCCTCCTAGCCCTAATCAGGGTCTGAACAACCGCCTCAGACAAACCTTCCTCTTTCAAGATGAAGGTTTCAGCAGCCAAGCCGTCAAACCCAGCGTTTGTAAATTGGGGTAAAGTAGTAGACCCTGAGATAGCAGGTCCGGTATCAAGGGAAGCCGGTACTAGTCTACGGCTATCCTTGCAACGTCTGCGTACCAAACCTTCTTGGCCACCTTGGAGCCACCAGAATCGCTGGTGCCCTTTCTAGAACCAGTTTGCGAACTACCCTGCCCAGCATGGAGACAGGTGGAAACAGGTACAGAAAACCCAGGTCCTTCCACGCCAGAGACAAGACGTCCAGTGCCAAGGCCAGGGGATCCTGGGAAAGAGACACAAAGGCCGAAAGTTTGTGATTGTGCCTCGAGGCAAAGAGATCCACCTCCGGAGTCCCCCACTTGCGGCAAAGATCCAGAAAGACCTCGGGGTTGAGAGACCACTCTCCTTGGCGAGAGGATCCCCTGCTCAGGGAATCCGCCTCCGTATTCTCCACCCCCGGAATGTAGACTGCCGAAAGGCAAGGAACATTGCTCTCCGCCCAGTGCAGGATCAGAGAGACTTCCCTGAGGGCACTCCTGCTGCGAGTCCCTCCTTGGTGATTTATGTAGGCCACTGCCGTTCGGTTGTCCGAACGCACCTGAACCGGAAGACCCCGTAACTGTGGCGTTAACCGAGCCAGAACCAGACGAATGGCTCGGAGCTCCAATACATTGATGGGGGTGTGAGCCTCCTGGGGACCCCACACCCCGCTGAACTGATGACTCTTCCAATAACCTCCCCAGCCCGACAGGCTGGCATCCGTGGTAACCGTCTCCCAACAAGGGACCAGAAAGGATCTGCCCTTCACCAGATTGCTCGAGTCCAGCCACCACCGAAAGGACTGCCGAACCCTGGGAGACATCCTGAAAGGTTGATCCAAAGACTGTGGGCTCCTGTCCCAATACATCAATAGGAGAACTTGAAGAGATCTCATGTGAAACTGTGCAAACGGCACCGCCTCGAAGGAGGACACCATCAGGCCCACCAGTTTCATCCCCTGTCGGATAGAGGGACAAGGACTGGCCAGAAGAAGACGGATCAGGCCCTGAATCCCCTGCACCTTGGTCTGGGGCAGAAACACTCTGGCCCGACTGGCATCCAGATTCATGCCCAGAAATGAAATCACTCGAGACGGGGAGAGAGAAGACTTGGTGCGGTTGATCACCCACCCGAATCTCTCCAGGGTCGACACCCTAGAGGGTGTCCAGTTCTGCCTGCTGAAGGGAAGAAGCAGAGATCAACAGATCGTCCAGATAAGGCCAATTGCGAATGCCCTGAGATCTGAGCAGAGCCATTACGCCCGCCAAAACCTTGGTGAAGACCCTCGGTGCCGAGGTCAGACCGAAGGGAAGAGCTACAAACTGATAATGTTGATCCTCCACCGCAAACCGGAGAAATCTCTGATGTGCCTGAAAAATCGGAAACATGCAGATACGCATATCCTTGATGTCTATGGACGTCATAGAAATACAATTCTGTGAAATACTCACCTGTAGAATTGATATTATTTGTATACAGTACGTCCTGCTCCAGATAGATTACTTACACTTGGGTTATCCTCCGCCAGATGGCGCTGCACTGCAGAGACATGCAAAACAGGCTCCTCCCGGCCCCTCAAATACCCGGGGACCTCCCACAAATCCCCAGCATTGAAAAGCAGTGAATAAGAGCCGGGAGAATTAACCACCGAAACTGGTAACTATAACAATGGTAACAATCACCATACAGGGGATCCAGAATAATGCAAAAACCAGGGTGGGGTGGAGCAGGACGTACTGTATACAAATAATATCAATTCTACAGGTGAGTATTTCACAGAATTGTATTATTCTTAGTATACAGTACGTCCTGCTCCAGATATAATACTTACACTTGGGACATCCAATAGCAGTGTCCATAAAGTAGGGTGGGATCCCCAACAAAAAAGACAACAGCAGACAGTTTAAAACCACTGTCACCTGCATAAACATGCGGCCAAGACAGCCTGAGCTGAGGCCCTAACGTCAACCTTGTAAAACTTTGAAAGGGTATGAACAGAAGGCCAAGTAGCGGCCTAGCAAACCAGTTCAACAGAAGCCTGGTGCTGAAAAGCCCAAGAGGCACCAAAAGCACGAGTAAAATAAGAAGTAAAGCGAAAAGGAAGATTCTTCCCCTTGGAGGAATAGGCCTGAGTAACAGTCTGACTGACTCCAATCGCTAACAGTAGACTTGGCAGAAGCCAAAAACCCTTTCCTAGGACCAGAAGGGACCATCCCAATGACCAGGGCCAAAGCCGCCTAACTCCCGAAAACAGACAAGATCGGGCACATTCAGGATGGAGTTCTAAAGGACACAGTGACTACCAAGGAAAAAACTTCCAACACCTGTTCAAGGAATGCAGAACCCTTTCCTCAGCGTTGCTAGGAATAAGGCAGGAAGAAGAACAATATCTTGAAACAATGAACATAAGACACCACCTTAGGCAGAAAGTCCTGCTTCAGGCGGAACACCACCTATCCTGGTGTATCTCAAAGAATGGGGTTAGATAGACAGAGCCGCCCGCCAGACATACGACTGACCGAAGTAACAGCCGCCAGAAGGACAACCTTGAGAGTAAGAACAGCCGGACAGCATCCTGAATAGGACCAAGGGAAAAACCCCGCAAGGCAGACAGAATCAAATACAAATCCCAACAGGGACCATAGGATTAGATGGGGGACGCACATGAATACCCCCCGAAGGAAGTCTTAACCAAGGAAAACTGAACAAAAGACTTCTAAAGTAAGGCGGCCAGGGCAGAACCTGACCCTTCAGAGTACTGAATTGGAGAATCAACTCCAATTCATGCTGTAATAACTCTAGAACCGTGGGAACCGAGAACGCCCGACAGGGAAGAGACCTAAACTCACACCAATCAATATGGGTACGCCATACCCTATAACAGATGGAAGAAGAAGAAGAATAAGCTTGCTCCTAGTCTTCCCATAGTCTCAATCACCGAGACAGATAAGCCCGTCTCCACCAAGATGGATGTTTAGCAGTCAGGCGGTCTAGGCCAGAGTCTGTAGATTAGGGTGACGTAAAGGGACCCTGAGTGAGCAGAGCTGGCACTCCTGGCAGAACGTACAGAACTACTGCCCTCAATACCACGTCTGCGAACCACACTCTACTAGGGCACCCGGGGGCCACCAGAATCACTGGTCCCCCTTCCAGAGCAATCTTGCGCAGAACCCTGCTCAGCAGGGGGAATGGAGAAAAGACATACAGAGCCGAACGTCCTGTCATGACGTTACTAAGGCATCCAGACCACGGCCAGAGGATCCTGGGACAGGGAAACAAGGGCCGAGAGCCTGTGATAGTGATGGAACACAAACAGATCCACAACTGGTTGGGCCCTATAGTGACACAGGGATTAGCACATCCTGTCGCAGAGGGACCCCCACCGGAGCGAATCCCCCCAGATCAGGATCATAGACACTTCCTGGAGGGTCCTCCTCTCCAGGCCCCTCCCAAATGATTAATGTAGGACACTGTCGTCAGACAGACCGAGCGCCCCCAAACAGGCAGGCCCAGAAGAGGAGTAGTCAAGAGAGATAGAACCAACTGAAAACGCTCACTGCTTCAAACATTGATAGGTGTATGGACCTTCTAAGGGCCCCACCTTCCCCAGAACCGCAGGGAATTTCAGAAGAAACCCCCCCCTTCAACCTGATAGATTGGCATCCATGGTGACCGTTTCCAGGAAGGGGCAAGAAGGAACTGCCCCCAGACAGGTTCCTTGAGTTCATCCACTCCAAGAGGGACCTCCTTACCAGGTGGGAAGGCACACAGACCCTGCTCCAGGGATGCTGGATCCCTGTCCTGTATTAACAATAGAAGTCACAGAAGGGCCCAAGGGGAACTGAGCATAAGGGACCTCTTCTGAGCAAGCCACCAACGGGCCCACCAGCTGCATCCCTGCCTGGTGAAGGGACCGGGACAGCAATGAGGGACTGAGCCCATGCAACCAGATTGTCCACTTTATTGCTGAGAAGGAAGATTCTCATTTGAACCGAATCCAGATTCATTCCTAGGAATGGAGTTACCAATTAAGGGGACAATGAGGACTTGAGGTGATTGATCACCCATCCAAATGACTCCCAATGGACACCACCAGCCGGGTATCCAACTTAGTCTGACGTAGAGACTGGGAAGTGAAAAAGGGCGTCCAGGTAGGTCATCGCGCGGACGCCCCTTGGTCTTATCAGAGACATCACCCCCGTCAGCACCTGGGTGAGCACTCTGGGAGCTGAAGAGAGGCCAGATAACAAGGCCACAAATTAGCAGTGTTGGACTTCCAACACGAACCTGAAGAGCCTCAGTGTCCTGAAGGCACAGGGATGTGAACATAAGCATCTTAGAGCTCCACAGACGGCAAGAAGCCCCCTGGGCGCAAGGCGCTGATGGCCCATCTCAGAGTTTCCATGCAGAAAATGCCTGTAATTGGAGAATTGCCGAGAACCTGTGAATCCAGACTGACCCATCCTTTTGGAGGACTGTGGAAAGGTTGGTGTAGCGGCCCCTGCCTCTGCCTGTTAAGGGCAATCTGCAAGTGACCCCTCAGACCCTGCAGGCCTTGCATGGCTTGCGCCACTACCTGAACAGATGCAGGGGCCAGGAGTACCCGGGACCCGATAATCTTAGGGGAGGCCGCGCAGCAAACTCTTGTATCCGGAGGACACTACCTCCTGAATCCACTAGTCTGAGGCGTAAAGCCTCCTGACAAGAGCAAAGTGCCGCAGCCATCCCCTCACCCAGACGGGCGAGGGCGCCCCATCATGCTTGAGGGCCTTGGTGGAAGATTTAGGCTTAGCCCCGCCGGAGGGGCCAGGGCGTTGTCTGCTGCTCCCGGGGCAGGAGTCTGCACGAGTCCCCGTGAAGGACACCCCTGGTTCTTGTTTAACACTATGGTGGGGGGGGGGGGGGGGCGGCCACCTGCGTTGCGGTGACTTACCCTTCTTACCAAACAGGTCTAGACGGGCCCCAAACAGGCGTAGCCCTCTAAAGGGAAGCCCGGTAAGAGTCTTTTTAGCAGAATCGTCAGCACCCCACTGTCGCAGCCAGACCAAGCGACGTAAAGCCACCACAAGGGCAGAAGTTCTGGCACACATTCTAATGGTGTCATCCAACGCTAATAGGATAAATTTAACAAACACATCACAACTGGATAGTGCATTAAACGCATCCCAGGGGAGATCATCGGGGGGACGAGCAAGCATCTTACTAATTAGGGTTCTAGCGGCCACGGCAGCGCCGTCCCTGCACATGTAAAGGCGTGGGAGGCCAGCAGATCAATGCGCCGGGCCTCAGCGTCCCGAAGGGTAGTATAAGCAAGGGCTGCAATAAAGGGGGGGGTTAGGAACCCCTATGATCGGGGCATCCACCACAGGGGGGGATGACCAACAATTAACCACCTCAGGGGGGAAAGGGTACTTCCTATCCTAGTTCCCAGGGACCCCTGGCAGTTTACTGGGGCACTTCCATTCCTTGAGCACAAGAGTCTGGAAATGTGCCTGCTCCAGGAATTCCAAGCGTGCTGTTGCTGTATGGAAACGCTCCCCTCTCTGCTTGGGAGCCTCACCAGGGAGAGAGATAGCCAGAACCTCAAAGACCTTAATCAACAGATCGTCAGTGTCACTCTGGGCCCAGTATTCATGGACAGAATCGTCATGACTCCCCGGCCCATCAGATGAGCCTGAGTCAGAGAATGGCTCTCCTTCATCAGAAGGGGTATAACCACACCGAGTAGTAACCTCCTCAGTTCCCATAGGGAAAACAGTAACAGGAGGCATCAAGTGCCACTTCTTACCAGGGCCCTTGCGCTCTGACAACCTCGCCATAATCTGTTCAGCCGTAGGCCGTCTAGAAGACGCAACAGGCTGCGAATCCCCACTTGTATGCGACTCAGCAGGAGTGAGATTTAAGCATGGGGCGAATTGAAACGAGGTGCAGCCACTGGCAGGCCTGATTGCAGAGCCAGTGCTTGCTCAGCACAGGGTACGCAGACCCGTGCCCTGTCAGCATCAGCATGGGGTTGTCCACACGCTATACACAGCCGGTCTTGTCCCAGGGGGACCCCGGTCACATAATTCTGATTCATCCATATGGTGATTACTTAGGCACAATATGCCAGCAGGGATTGACGCTATAAGCAACCCTGGATGCCCCAAAGACTCTCTAGGGATTTTAGTGGGAGAATTTTACAAGGCCCCCTATCAAATACACCGGGCCGGGAGAAGCCAATGGTGTTCACCAGTCTGAAAGACACAATGAGAAAAGAATGGTGTCAGAACCGAAACACTACAATGAGTATAAGCCGCCAGAGAGGGAACTTACGGACCACGGTAAGCAGGAACATCCCACGCGTCGCGCGCGAACAGACAAAATGGCGTCATGTACCTCGAAGGGCGGGCCAGAGCGAGCCATGACGCGGAGCGCGCCAGACCAGGCCCCGTCCTCCCGAAGAGCGCGAAGTCCAACATCGGCAAATGAGGTAACGCCGCCGCCCGGCGCGGAGCATCCAACGAAGGAAAAAAAAATGCGTGGCGGCGCCAGTAATACGAGTAAAATACAAAAAGGCACGGCGGCTGACACCATATATATAAAAGTCCAAAGACAGACAAAGTGTCATATACGTGCAATCATACACAGACACTCCAGGCACCCCCCCCTTTCTTTCCCCCCCGACTACGGGGGGAACGAGGGAGGGTGGCGACCCTTCGTACAGGGCCCACCGCTACACGGGGCATGGGGCAATAATGCGGGAGGGGCATCCCATAGAGGCTCACCATCAGCCTACACCGCCTACCCTTTGGTGAGGGACTGCGGGGTAGCAGCGCTCCATAAGCACGCATGGTGCTGCCTACCTTCACCCGACCAGCGCAGCCCAGGCTGGGTGGCACATCACAAGGAGGACGAGTGGGAATAGTCCAACAGGGCCGCAGGCTGTAATAGCCCCGCCCACCTGCGAGAGAGTGATACTTCATGTCTTCGCAGTCGGCACTGCAGAGAAATCTGGGGATTTGTGGGAGGTCCCCGGGTATTTGAGGGGCCGGGAGGAGCCTGTTTTGCATGTCTCTGCAGTGCAGCGCCATCTGGCGGAGGATAACCCAAGTGTAAGTATTATATCTGGAGCAGGACGTACTGTATACTAAGAATATCCCCTTGGTGAAGGGAATTGATAGCCGAGCGCAGAGTCGGTTGGAGTAGTAACCCCTGCCTCTCTCTGACGGAGGCACCGGGCATATAACCCCCATGTCCAGAAGGTTTTTTACTGCTAACAGGAGCCCCTGAGCAGCCTGAGGGTCCGAGGGCACCCGAGACCTTAAGAATCTTGGGGGCGGCCAGTACTCGAACTCCAGTTTGTACCCGGAGGAGACCACTTCCAAGATCCAATTGTCTGTGACCTCCTGGGCCCAGACCTGGAAGAAGATTTATCTCCAAACCGCCGCGCACCCAACAAGGGGAGAGCTGTGAGCGACTTCTTGGCCCCAAAATCTGCCGTCCACTGACGGAGCCAGACCAGTCTGCGCATGGCCACCAATAGGGCTGACGTCCTACTACACACAACAATGGAGTCTTCCTTCGCAGCCATGACAAAATCCATGAACAATTCGCACTTCTTAAGTACAGCGAACTCAGCGCCATCTGGATCAAGCTGAGCGTTATTCAGCCAGTCGCTGATAAGAGACCTGGTAGCAAGCGACACCAGGGCAGATGCACTAACAGGCCGCAGGGCCGAGCCCACGTTGGCAAATGCGTGACACGCCATCTGATCAAGGCGCTTATCCTCGCCATCCTTAAGGGAAGTGGCGTCAGGGGTGTTCAGTACAGAAGCAGCAGTTGTAGCTCCTCCATATTCTACTATGGCCCCTCCCACCGGCACCAGCAGCACTCAGCCCATGAGCGGGAGACACTGGGTGGCTGCACAGGGATGTGATCTCAGGCCCCCAGCACATTGGCCAGTGTATCAGCAAGTGTCACAGTGTATTAGCAAGTGTTACACTGTATCAAAAAAGTGGTACATTGTATCGGCAAGTGTTGCAGTGTAACACCTGGCAATATACTTTAACACTGGCTGCTACACAATGCAACACTTGCCGATGCAATGCAACACTTGCCGATACAATGCGACACTTGCCGATGCAATGCGACACTTGCCGATACAGTGCGACACTTGCCGATACAGTGCGACACTTGCCGATACAGTGCGACACTTGCCGATACAGTGCGACACTTGCCGATACAGTGCGACACTTGCCGATGCAATGCGACACTTGCCGATACAGTGCGACACTTGCCGATACAGTGCGACACTTGCCGATACAGTGCGACACTTGCCGATACAGTGCGACACTTGCCGATACAGTGCGACACTTGCCGATACAGTGCGACACTTGCCGATGCAATGCGACACTTGCCGATACAGTGCGACACTTGCCGATACAGTGCGACACTTGCCGATACAGTGCGACACTTGCCGATACAGTGCGACACTTGCCGATACAGTGCGACACTTGCCGATACAGTGCGACACTTGCCGATACAGTGCGACACTTGCCGATACAGTGCGACACTTGCCGGTACAGTGCGACACTTGCCGGTACAGTGCGACACTTGCCGGTACAGTGCGACACTTGCCGACACACTGCAACACTTGCCGACGCAATGCGACACTTGCCGACGCAATGCGACACTTGCCGACGCAATGCGACACTTGCCGACGCAATGCGACACTTGCCGACGCAATGCGACACTTGCCGATACAGTGCGACACTTGCCGATACAGTGCGACACGTGCCGATACAATGCGACACTTGCCGATACAATGCGACACTTGCCGATACAGTGCGACACTTGCCGATACAGTGCGACACTTGCCGACACACTGCAACACTTGCCGACGCAATGCGACACTTGCCGACGCAATGCGACACTTGCCGACGCAATGCGACACTTGCCGACGCAATGCGACACTTGCCGACGCAATGCGACACTTGCCGATACAGTGCGACACTTGCCGATACAGTGCGACACGTGCCGATACAATGCGACACTTGCCGATACAATGCGACACTTGCCGATACAGTGCGAAACTTGCCGATACAATGCGACACTTGCCGATACAGTGCGACACTTGCCGATACAGTGCGACACTTGCCGATACAGTGCGACACTTGCCGATACAATGCGACACTTGCCGATACAGTGCGACACTTGCCGATACAGTGCGACACTTGCCGATACAGTGCGACACTTGCCGATACAGTGCGACACTTGCCGATACAGTGCGACACTTGCCGATACAGTGCGACACTTGCCGATACAGTGCGACACTTGCCGATACAGTGCGACACTTGCCGATACAGTGCGACACTTGCCGATACAATGCGACACTTGCCGATACAGTGCGACACTTGCCGATACAGTGCGACACTTGCCGATACAATGCGACACTTGCCGATACAGTGCGACACTTGCCGATACAGTGCGACACTTGCCGATACAGTGCGACACTTGCCGATACAGTGCGACACTTGCCGATACAGTGCGACACTTGCCGATACAGTGCGACACTTGCCGATACAGTGCGACACTTGCCGATACAGTGCGACACTTGCCGATACAATGCGACACTTGCTGATACAGTGCGACACTTGCCGATACAGTGCGACACTTGCCGATACAGTGCGACACTTGCCGATACAGTGCGACACTTGCCGATACAGTGCGACACTTGCCGATACAGTGCGACACTTGCCGATACAGTGCGACACTTGCCGATACAGTGCGACACTTGCCGATACAATGCGACACTTGCCGATACAGTGCCACACTTGCCGATACAATGCGACACATGCCGATACAGTGCGACACTTGCCGATACAGTGCGACACTTGCCGATACAATGCGACACTTGCCGATACAATGCGACACTTGCCGATACAATGCGACACTTGCCGATACAATGCGACACTTGCCGATACAGTGCGACACTTGCCGATACAATGCGACACTTGCCGATACAGTGCGACACTTGCCGATACAGTGCGACACTTGCCGATACAGTGCGACACTTGCCGATACAGTGCGACACTTGCCGATACAGTGCGACACTTGCCGATACAGTGCGACACTTGCCGATACAGTGCGACACTTGCCGATACAATGCGACACTTGCCGATACAGTGCCACACTTGCCGATACAATGCGACACATGCCGATACAGTGCGACACTTGCCAATACAATGCGACACTTGCTGATACAATGTATTGGCAAGTGTTCCACTGTATCAGCAAGTCTTAGTCAGCAAATTTTACAATGTATCAGCTAGTGTTGTATTGTATCAGCAAGTGTTACCTTGCCTCAGGAAGTGTTACAATGTAGTAGCAAGTGTTACAGTGTATTGGCAGGTGTTACACTGCAACACTTGCCAGTACATGGTACCAGTTATTGATACATTGTAACACTTGCTGATACACACTAACATTTGCTCATACATTCTTAAAACATACTGATACACTGTAACAGTTGCTGGCACAACATAACAGAAAGTGTAACATTTTATCAACTAAAGTTACAATGTATCAACAAGTGTTACACTATATCAAAAGTGTTATGTTGTATCCACAAGTGTTACCACAAGTGTTACAGTGTAACACCTGCCAAGATACTTTAACATTTGCTACTACATGGTAACACTTGCCGAGACAATGTAACAATTGCTGAAACAGTGTATCGGCAAGTGTTACACTGTGTCAGCAAGTCTTAGCAAGTGTTACAATGTATCAGCTAGTGTTCTATTGTATCAGTTAGTGTTGTATTGTATCAGCTAGTGTTACATTGTCTCAGCGAGTGTTACCATGTAGCAGAAAGTGTTGCAGTGTATCGGCATGTGCTAAACTGCAACACTTGCCAGTACACTGTACCAGTTTTTGATACATTGTAACACTTGGTGATACAACATAACACTTGTTGATACATGGTTACAATTGCTGATACACTCTAAAACATACTGATGCACTGTAACAGTTGCTGACACAATGTAACACTTGCTGATACACTCTAAAATTGCTAACACAATGCAAAACTTGTTGATACAGTGTAACACTTGCTGATACAACGTAAAACTTGCTGATACACTGTAGCTCTTTCTGATACATGGTTAGAATTGCTCATACACTCTAAAACATACTGATACACTGTAACAGTTGCTGACACAACATAACAAGTGTAACATTGTATCAACTAGGGTTACACTGTAACAACAAATGTTACAGTGTATCAAGTGTTATGTTGTATCAGCAAATGTTACAGTGTATCAGCAAGTGTTACAGCGTATCAGCAAGTGTTACAGTGTAATACCTGCCAATATACTTTAACACTTCCTACTACATGGTAACAAGTGTTACACTGTGTCAGCAAGTCTTAGCAAGTGTTACAATGTATCAGCAAGTGTTACCATGCAGCAGAAAGTGTTGCAGTGTATCGGCAGGTGCTACACTGCAACACTTGCCAATACACTGTACCAGTTATTGATACATTGTAACACTTGCTGATACACTGTAGCTCTTTCTGATACATGGTAACATTTGCTCATACACTCTAAGACATACTGACACACTGTAACAGTTGCTGCCAAAATGTAACACTTTCTAATACCCTGTAACACTTGCTGATACACTCTAAAATTGCTGATGCACTGTGACACTTGCTGATACACTGTAGCTCTTTCTGATACATGGTTACAATTGCTCATACACTCTAAGACATATCGATACACTGTAACAGTTGCTGACACAACATAACAAAAAGTGTAACATTGTATCAACTAGGGTTTCAATGTATCAACAAGTATTACACTGTATCAAGTATTATGTTGTATCAGCTAGTGTTAAAGAGTAGCACCAAATGTTACAGTGTATCAGCTGTTACATGTTATTATCAGCAATTTAAAGTGTATCAGCAACTGTTACAGCGTATCAACAAGTGTTACAGTGTAATACATGCCGATATACTGTAACACTTGCAACTACATGGTAACACGATACAATGTAACATGGTCAACAAGTGTTACATTGTCTCAGCAAGTGTTACATTGCCTCAGAAAGTGTTACATTGCCTCAGAAAGTGTTACATTGCCTCAGAAAGTGTTACATTGCCTCAGCAAGTGTTACATTGTCTCAGCAAGTGTTACATTGTCTCAGCAAGTGTTACATTGTCTCAGCAAGTGTTACATTGTCTCAGCAAGTGTTACATTGTCTCATCAAGTGTTACATTGTCTCAGAAAGTGTTACTATGTAGCAGAAAGTGTTGGAAGTGTATCGGCAGGTGCTACACTGTAACACTTGCCAGTAACTCTAAATTTGCTGATACACTGTAACACTTGTTGATTCATGGTTACAATTGCTCATCCACTCTAAGACATACTGATACACTGAAAGTTGCTGACACAATGTAACAGAAAGTGTAACATTGTATTAGCAAGTGTTACAGTGTATTGGCAAGTGTTGCAGTGTAATACCCGCCGATATACTTTAACACTTTGCTGCTACAAGGTAACAATTGCTGAGACAATGTAACAATTGCTGAGACAATGTAACAATTGCTGAGACAATGTAACAATTGCTGAGACACTGTAACAATTGCTGAGACAATGTAACAGTTGCTGCTACAAGGTAACAATTGCCGAGACACTGTAACAATTGCTGAGACAATGTAACGATTGCCGAGACACTGTAACGATTGCCGAGACAATGTAACGATTGCCGAGACAATGTAACAATTGCTGAGACAATGTAACAATTGCTGAGACACTAACAATTACTGATACAATGTAACAATTGCTGATACAATGTAACAATTGCTGAGACAATGTAACAATTGCTTAGACAATGTAACACTTGCTGCTACAAGGTAAAAATTGCTGAGCCAATGTAACAATTGCTGAGACAATGTAACAATTGCTGAGACAATGTAACAATTGCCGATACACTGTAACAATCGCTGAGACACTGTAACAATTGCTGAGACACTGTAACAAATGCTGAGACAATGTAACAATTGCTGAGACAATGTAACGATTGCTGAGACAATGTAACGATTGCTGAGACAATGTACCCAGGCCTTTTTGTTTCTTGGAATCTGGAAACTCTGCAGCTGATAAATAGCAAGAGAAGCATAAGTGGATCATACCAATCTGTCATCAGGAGAGGGGTGGTTCAGACCCAACTTTTTATTTTAAATAACGGCCAATAAATAGCAAGAGAACGGAGGGAGGAGCATAAGTGGACCATACCAATGTGTTATCAGGAGAGGGGTGGTTCAGAGCCAACTTTTTTTTAATTTTATATAACGGCCAAAAAATAGCAAGAGAACGGAGGGAGGAGCATAAATGGCCCATACCAATGTGTCATCAGGAGAGGGGTGGTTCAGACCCAACTTTTCTTATTATTTTAAATAACGGCCAATAAATAGGAAGAGAACGGAGGGAGGAGCATAAATGGCCCATACCAATGTGTCATCAGGAGAGGGGTGGTTCAGACCCAACTTTTCTTATTATTTTAAATAACGGCCAATAAATAGCAAGAGAACGGAGGGAGGAGCATAAATGGCCCATACCAATGTGTCATCAGGAGAGGGGAGGTTCAGACCCAACTTTTCTTATTATTTTAAATAACGGCCAATAAATAGCAAGAGAACGGAGGGAGGAGCATAAATGGCCGATACCAATGTGTCATCAGGAGAGGGGTGGTTCAGACCCAACTTTTTTTTATTTTAAATAACGGCCAATAAATAGCAAGAGAACGGAGGAAGGAGCATAAATGGCCCATACCAATGTGTCATCAGGAGAGGGGAGGTTCAGACCCAACTTTTTTTTATTTTAAATAACGGCCAATAAATAGCAAGAGAACGGAGGAAGGAGCATAAATGGCCCATACCAATGTGTCATCAGG
Organism: Gastrophryne carolinensis; assembly: GCA_027917425.1. Taxonomy (NCBI): domain Eukaryota; kingdom Metazoa; phylum Chordata; class Amphibia; order Anura; family Microhylidae; genus Gastrophryne; species Gastrophryne carolinensis. The sequence continues at coordinate 3,566,620 of CM051241.1, forward strand.
AGAGGGGAGGTTCAGACCCAACTTTTCTTATTATTTTAAATAACGGCCAATAAATAGCAAGAGAACGGAGGGAGGAGCATAAATGGCCGATACCAATGTGTCATCAGGAGAGGGGTGGTTCAGACCCAACTTTTTATTTTAAATAACGGCCAATAAATAGCAAGAGAACGGAGGGAGGAGCATAAATGGCCCATACCAATGTGTCATCAGGAGAGGGGAGGTTCAGACCCAACTTTTCTTATTATTTTAAATAACAGCCAATAAATAGCAAGAGAACGGAGGGAGGAGCATAAATGGCCGATACCAATGTGTCATCAGGAGAGGGGAGGTTCAGACCCAACTTTTTTTTTTATTTTAAATAACGGCCAATAAATAGCAAGAGAACGGAGGGAGGAGCATAAGTTGTCCATACCAATGTGTCATCAGGAGAGGGGAGGTTCAGACCCAACTTTTCTTATTATTTTAAATAACGGCCAATAAATAGCAAGAGAACGGAGGGAGGAGCATAAATGGCCGATACCAATGTGTCATCAGGAGAGGGGAGGTTCAGACCCAACTTTTCTTATTATTTTAAATAACGGCCAATAAATAGCAAGAGAACGGAGGGAGGAGCATAAATGACCCATACCAATGTGTCATCAGGAGAGGGGAGGTTCAGACCCAGCTTTTCTTATTATTTTAAATAACGGCCAATAAATAGCAAGAGAACAGAGGGAGGAGCATAAATGGCCGATACCAATGTGTCATCAGGAGAGGGGAGGTTCAGACCCAACTTTTCTTATTATTTTAAATAACGGCCAATAAATAGCAAGAGAACGGAGGGAGGAGCATAAATGGCCGATACCAATGTGTCATCAGGAGAGGGGAGGTTCAGACCCAACTTTTTTTTATTTTAAATAACGGCCAATAAATAGCAAGAGAACGGAGGGAGGAGCATAAGTGGACCATACCAATGTGTCATCAGGAGAGGGGTGGTTCAGACCCAACTTTTTATTTTAAATAACGGCCAATAAATAGCAAGAGAACGGAGGGAGGAGCATAAATGGCCCATACCAATGTGTCATCAGGAGAGAGGTGGTTCAGACCCAACTTTATTTTAAATAACGGCCAATAAATGGCAAGAGAACGGAGGGAGGAGCATAAATGGCCCATACCAATGTGTCATCAGGAGAGAGGAGGTTCAGACCCAACTTTTTATTTTATTTTAAATAACGGCCGATGAATAGAAAGAGAACGGAGGGAGAAGCATAAATGGCCCATACCAATGTGTCATCAGGAGAGGGGTGGTTCAGACCCAACTTTATTTTAAATAACGGCCAATAAATGGCAAGAGAACGGAGGGAGGAGCATAAATGGCCCATACCAATGTGTCATCAGGAGAGAGGAGGTTCAGACCCAACTTTTTATTTTATTTTAAATAACGGCCAATAAATAGCAAGAGAACGGAGGGAGAAGCATAAATGACCCATACCAATGTGTCATCAGGAGAGGGGTGGTCCAGACCCAACTTCTTTTTTATTTTAATTAGCAGCCAATAAAAAGCAAAAGGACAGGGGGAGGAGCATAAGTGGCCCGTACCAATATGTAATCAGGAGACGGGGGGGATTCAGACCCAGCCTTTACTCAATAGTTTTTTAAATTTTATCTTTATTCTGTTAAAACCCATCACGCATGTATAACGCAATTTTCAAGAAAAGGACAGATCAGGGTTAAAAAAAAAAAATCATTATCTTTTTTTTTTTTTTTTTTTTGCATTCTCACATGCCGAACAAGCAAGAAGGAATCAACAGATAAAATGTTAGACGACGGAAAAAAAAAAAAAAAAAACAAGATGGCGTCACCAGCAGGAGAGGGAGGGAAAGGCAAACCGCGACTCCCGACGGAAAAAAAAAAATCCCAAAAAGATCAACAACGGATGATGGACGGTAACAAGATGGAGGCTCGGCGGCGGTGGTGGGCGGGGACACTCAGCCGGTGGAGAAGCAGCAGTCGCATTCCTGGCTCTAGAAGCAGCGTCCGGTCTTCTAGGTTTTTTTTTTTCTTTTCATTTTTTTAATAGTTTATAGATATTTATATATAGAATTTTTTTTTTTTTTATAAGTTTTGAAAATTTTATTATTCATTTTTTGCAAACGTTTGGGAGCGGCTTGTCCTGCTATCAAATGAAAAAGTGGATAAACAAAATGGCGACTCCGATGTTTAGCAAAATCACCATAACGACCAGGACGGGGGCGGAACCCTGAAAAAGAAGAAAGAGGAGAGGGTTAGAGGAGGGAGAATAGTCAGAGATGCTCTATATAGGACTTCTAATGCAGTGCTTCCTGTCTTTGGGAAACCTTTCCAACCCTTCCCACCTCCAGATCACCCATATGTGCGGGCTCTCGTCCAATCAGTGCTGTATGCTGCGCATATTAATGAGCGGCCGCAGCCCCCAGCTTCCTGGGGCATCAGCAGCATTAACATTAGGAAAGAGGTAAGGCAATCCTGGGAGAGTCACACATCGAGATGCCCCCTGAGGGGGGCTTTCACCAGCCGCGTGTCGTGGGTTTTGGTCCACTTTAATGCTGGGGTTTCTATTTTGGGGGGGGGGGCACTATGATTTATGCTATGGGGCACTGTGAAACCTATGTACACCTCAGCTTGCTAGTAACACTTGTTGATACAATGTAACACTTGCTGTTAAACTCTAACACTTGCCGGTACACTCTAACACTTGCCGGTACACTCTAACACTTGCCGGTACACTCTAACAATTGCCGGTACACTCTAACACTTGCCGGTACACTCTAACACTTGCCGGTACACTCTAACACTTGCCGGTACACTCTAACACTTGCCGGTACACTCCAACACCCTCTAACACTTGCCGGTACACTCTAACACTTGCTGGTACACTCTAACACTTGACGGTACACTCCAACACCCTGTAACACTTGCCGGTACACTCTAACACTTGACGGTACACTCCAACACCCTGTAACACTTGACGGTACACTCTAACACTTGCCGGTACACTCCAACACCCTGTAAAACTTGACGGTACACTCTAACACCCTGTAACACTTGACGGTACACTCCAACACCCTGTAACACTTGCCGGTACACTCTAACACTTGCTGGTACACTCTAACACTTGACGGTACACTCCAACACCCTGTAACACTTGACGGTACACTCCAACACCCTGTAACACTTGACGGTACACTCTAACACTTGCCGGTACACTCCAACACCCTGTAAAACTTGACGGTACACTCTAACACCCTGTAACACTTGACGGTACACTCCAACACCCTGTAACACTTGCCGGTACACTCTAACACTTGCCGGTACACTCCAACACCCTGTAACACTTGACGGTACACTCTAACACTTGCCGGTACACTCCAACACCCTGTAAAACTTGACGGTACACTCTAACACCCTGTAACACTTGACGGTACACTCCAACACCCTGTAACACTTGACGGTACACTCTAACACTTGCCGGTACACTCCAACACCCTGTAAAACTTGACGGTACACTCTAACACCCTGTAACACTTGACGGTACACTCCAACACCCTGTAACACTTGCCGGTACACTCTAACACTTGCCGGTACACTCCAACACCCTGTAACACTTGACGGTACACTCTAACACTTGCCGGTACACTCTAACACCCTCTAACACTTGCCTGTACACTCTAACACTTGCCGGTACACTCTAACACTTGCTGGTACACTCTAACACTTGACGGTACACTCCAACACCCTGTAACACTTGACGGTACAATCTAACACTTGACGGTACACTCTAACACCCTGTAACACTTGCCGGTACACTCTAACACTTGCCGGTACACTCTAACACCCTCTAACACTTGCCGGTACACTCTAACACCCTGTAACACTTGACGGTACACTCTAACACCCTGTAACACTTGCCGGTACAATCTAACACTTGCCGGTACCCTGTACCACTTGCTGGTACACTCTAACACCCTCTAACACTTGCCAGTACCCTCTAACACTTGCCGGTACCATGTAACATTTGCTGGTACCCCGTGACACTTGCTGGAACCCTGTAACACTTGCTGGAACCCTGTAACACTTGCTGGAACCCTGTAATACTTGCTGTTACCCTCTAACACTTGCCGGTACACTCTAACACTTGCCAGTTCCCTCTAACACTTGACGGTACACTCTAACACTTGCCAGTACCCTCTAACACTTGCCGGTACCATGTAACATTTGCTGGTACCCTGTGGCACTTGCTGGTACCCTGTAACACTTGCTGGTACCCTGTAACACTTGCTGGAACCCTGTAACACTTGCTGGAACCCTGTAACACTTGCTGGAACCCTGTAACACTTGCTGGAACCCTGTAACACTTGCTGGAACCCTGTAACACTTGCTGGTACCCTGTAATACTTGCTGGTACCCTCTAACACTTGCCAGTACCCTCTAACACTTGCGGGTACCATGTAACAGTTTCTGGTACCCTGTGACACTTGCTGGAACCCTGTAAAACTTGCTGGAACCCTGTAACACTTGCTGGTACCCTGTAATACTTGCTGGTACCCTCTAACACTTGCTGGTACATGATAACACTTGCTGGTGCCCTATGACACTTGCTGGTACGCTGCAATGCTTGCTGGTACACTGTAACACTTGCTGGAACCCTGTAACACTTGCAGGTACCCTGTAACACTTGCTGGAAACCTGTAACACTTGCTGGTACCCTGTAACACTTGCCGGTACACTCTAACACTTGCTGGTACCCTCTAACACTTGCCGGTACCCTCTAACACTTGCCGGTACCCTCTAACACTTGCCGGTACCATGTAACATTTTGTGGTACCCTGTGACACTTGCTGGAACCCTGTAACACTTGCTGGTACCCTGTGACACTTGCTGGAAACCTGTAACACTTGCTGGTACCCTGTAATACTTGCCGGTACACTCTAACACTTGCTGGTACCCTCTAACACTTGCCGGTACCCTCTAACACTTGCCGGTACCCTCTAACACTTGCCGGTACCATGTAACATTTTGTGGTACCCTGTGACACTTGCTGGAACCCTGTAACACTTGCTGGAACCCTGTAACACTTGCTGGTACCCTGTAACACTTGCTGGTACCCTGTAATGCTTGATGGTACCCTCTAACACTTGCCGGTACCATGAAACATTTGCTGGTACCCTGTGACATTTGCTGGTACCCTGTAACACTTGCTGGTACCCTGTGACACTTGCTGGTACCCTGTGACACTTGCTGGTACCCTGTGACACTTGCTGGTACCCTGTGACACTTGCTGGAACCCTGTAACACTTGCTGGAACCCTGTAACACTTGCTGGTACCCTGTAATATTTGATGGTACCCTCTAACACTTGCTGGTACACGATAACACTTGCCGGTACCCTCTAACACTTGCCAGTACCCTCTAACACTTGCCGGTACCATGAAACATTTGCTGGTACCCTGTGACATTTGCTGGTACCCTGTAACACTTGCTGGTACCCTGTGACACTTGCTGGAACCCTGTAACACTTGCTGGAACCCTGTAACACTTGCTGGAACCCTGTAACACTTGCTGGAACCCTGTAATACTTGCTGGTACCCTCTAACACTTGCGAGTACCCTCTAACACTTGCCGGTACCCTCTAACACTTGCCAGTACCCTCTAACACTTGCCGGTACCATGTAACATTTTCTGGTACCCTGTGACACTTGCTGGTACCCTCTAACACTTGCTGGTACATGATAACACTTGCTGGTGCCCTATGACACTTGCTGGTATACTATAACACTTGCTGGTACGCTGCAACGCTTGCTGGTACACTGTAACACTTGCTGGAACCCTGTAACACTTGCGGGTACCCTGTAACACTTGCGGGTACCCTGTAACACTTGCCGGTACTCTGTAACACTTGTTGGTATCCTATGACACTTGCTGGTACACTATAACACTTGCTGGTACACTAGAACACTTGCTGGTACACTAGAACACTTGCCGGTACCCTGTAGCACTTGCCGGTACCCTATGACACTTGCTGGTACCCTATGACACTTGCTGGTACCCTATGACACTTGCTGGTACCCTATGACACTTGCTGGTACACTGTAGCACTAGCTGGTACCCTGCAACACTTGCTGGAACCCTGTAACACTTGCTGGTACGCTGTAACACTTGCTGGTACGCTGTAACACTTGCGGGTACCCTGTAACACTTGCCGGTACCCTCTAACACTTGCGGGTACCATGTAACAGTTTCTGGTACCCTGTGACACTTGCTGGAACCCTGTAAAACTTGCTGGAACCCTGTAACACTTGCTGGTACCCTGTAATACTTGCTGGTACCCTCTAACACTTGCCGGTACACTCTAACACTTGCCAGTACCCTCTAACACTTGACGGTACACTCTAACACTTGCCAGTACCCTCTAACACTTGCCGGTACCATGTAACATTTGCTGGTACCCTGTGACACTTGCTGGTACCCTGTAACACTTGCTGGTACCCTGTAACACTTGCTGGTACCCTGTAACACTTGCTGGAACCCTGTAACACTTGCTGGAACCCTGTAACACTTTCTGGAACCCTGTAACACTTGCTGGTACCCTGTAATACTTGCTGGTACCCTCTAACACTTGCCGGTACACTCTAACACTTGCCAGTACCCTCTAACACTTGCGGGTACCATGTAACAGTTTCTGGTACCCTGTGACACTTGCTGGAACCCTGTAATACTTGCTGGTACCCTCTAACACTTGCTGGTACATGATAACACTTGCTGGTGCCCTATGACACTTGCTGGTACGCTGCAATGCTTGCTGGTACACTGTAACACTTGCTGGAACCCTGTAACACTTGCGGGTACCCTGTAACACTTGCTGGAAACCTGTAACACTTGCTGGTACCCTGTAACACTTGCCGGTACACTCTAACACTTGCTGGTACCCTCTAACACTTGCTGGTACCCTCTAACACTTGCCGGTACCCTCTAACACTTGCCGGTACCATGTAACATTTTGTGGTACCCTGTGACACTTGCTGGAACCCTGTAACACTTGCTGGAACCCTGTAACACTTGCTGGTACCCTGTAACACTTGCTGGTACCCTGTAATACTTGATGGTACCTTCTAACACTTGCCAGTACCCTCTAACACTTGCCGGTACCATGAAACATTTGCTGGTACCCTGTGACATTTGCTGGTACCCTGTAACACTTGCTGGTACCCTGTGACACTTGCTGGAACCCTGTAACACTTGCTGGAACCCTGTAACACTTGCTGGAACCCTGTAACACTTGCTGGTACCCTGTAATACTTGATGGTACCCTCTAACACTTGCTGGTACACGATAACACTTGCCGGTACCCTCTAACACTTGCCAGTACCCTCTAACACTTGCCGGTACCATGAAACACTTGCTGGTACCCTGTGACACTTGCTGGAACCCTGTAACACTTGCTGGAACCCTGTAACACTTGCTGGAACCCTGTAACACTTGCTGGAACCCTGTAACACTTCCTGGAACCCTGTAACACTTGCTGGTACCCTCTAACACTTGCCAGTACCCTCTAACACTTGCCGGTACCCTCTAACACTTGCCAGTACCCTCTAACACTTGCCAGTACCCTCTAACACTTGCCAGTACCCTCTAACACTTGCCAGTACCATGTAACATTTTCTGGTACCCTGTGACACTTGCTGGAACCCTGTAACACTTGCTGGTACCCTGTAATACTTGCTGGTACCCTCTAACACTTGCTGGTACATGATAACACTTGCTGGTGCCCTATGACACTTGCTGGTATACTATAACACTTGCTGGTACGCTGCAACGCTTGCTGGTATGCTGCAACGCTTGCTGGTACACTGTAACACTTGCTGGAACCCTGTAACACTTGCGGGTACCCTGTAACACTTGCGGGTACCCTGTAACACTTGCCGGTACTCTGTAACGCTTGTTGGTATCCTATGACACTTGCTGGTACACTATAACACTTGCTGGTACACTATAACACTTGCTGGTACACTATGACACTTGCCGGTACCCTGTAGCACTTGCTGGTACCCTATGACACTTGCTTGTACGCTGTAGCACTAGCTGGTACCCTGCAACACTTGCTGGTACCCTGTAACACCTGCTGGAACCCTGTAACACTTGCTGGTATGCTGTAACACTTGCGGGTACCCTGTAACACTTGCGGGTACCCTGTAACACTTGCTGGTACCCTGTAACACTTGCTGGTACCCTGTAACACTTGCTAATACACTGTTACACTTGCTGGTACCCTGTGACACTTGCTGGTACCCTGTGACACTTGTTGGTACCCTGTGACACTTGCTGGTACCGTGTGACTCTAGCAGGTACCCTGTGACACTTGCTGGTACCCTGTAACACTAGCTGGTACCCTGCGACAGTTGCTGGTACCCTCTGACACTTGCTGGTACCCTGTAACACTGGCTGGTACCCTGTGACACTTGCTGGTACTCTGTAACACTTGCTGGTACCGTGTGACACTAGCAGGTACCCTGTGACACTTGCTGGTACCCTCTGACACTTGCTGGTACCTTGTGACACTTGCTGGTACCCTGTGACACTTGCTGGTACCCTGTGACACTTGCTGGTACCCTCTGACACTTTCTGGTACCCTCTGACACTTTCTGGTACCCTCTGACACTTGCTGGTACCCTGTAACACTGGCTGGTACCCTGTGACACTTGCTGGAACCCTGTAACACTTGCTAATACACTATAATACTTGCCGATACACTGTGACACTTGCTGGTACCCTGTGGCACTTGCTGGTACCCTGTGACACTTGCTGGTACCCTGTGACACTTGCTGGTACCCTGTGACACTTGCTGGTACCCTGTGACACTGGCTGGTACCCTGTGACACTGGCTGGTACCCTGTGACACTGGCTGGTACCCTGTGACACTGGCTGGTACCCTGTGACACTTGCTGGTACTCTGTAACACTTGCTGGTACCGTGTGACACTAGCAGGTACCCTGTGACACTTGCTGGTACCCTCTGACACTTGCTGGTACCCTGTGACACTTGCTGGTACCCTGTGACACTTGCTGGTACCCTGTGACACTTGCTGGTACCCTCTGACACTTTCTGGTACCCTCTGACACTTTCTGGTACCCTCTGACACTTTCTGGTACCCTCTGACACTTGCTGGTACCCTGTAACAGTGGCTGGTACCCTGTGACACTTGCTGGAACCCTGTAACACTTGCTAATACACTATAATACTTGCCGATACACTGTGACACTTGCTGGTACCCTGTGGCACTTGCTGGTACCCTGTGACACTTGCTGGTACCCTGTGACACTTGCTGGTACCCTGTGACACTTGCTGGTACCCTGTGACACTTGCTGGTACCCTGTGACACTTGCTGGTACCCTGTGACACTTGCTGGTACCCTGTGACACTAGCTGGTACCCTGTGACACTTGCTGGTACCCTGTGACACTTGCTGGTACTCTGTGACACTTGCCGATACAATGTAACACTTGCTGATACAATGTAACACTTGCCAATACAATGTAACACTTGCCGATACAATGTAACACCTGCCGATACAATGTAACACTTTTCCTCATTTGTTAAAGGGGGCCTCTATCATTTCATATAGATGTTTTAATGCGGGCCAAAACCCACCACTAATGCAAAACCTCATGAGCCAGTCACCCCGCCATCTCCCTGGAAGTAGAACATTTTTTTTTCTAAATAAAATAATAATAATAATAATAACATTGATGATGATAAGCATAATAATACTAATAATAATAATGACAATAATAAAAATAATTATATTTTTGATAATAATAGAATTGATGATGACTTTTTAATATGGTTTATGAGGATAATAATAATAATAGGGATTATAATAATATTTATATAATTATAATAATTCAAATATTGATAATAATGATGACTGATGATCATTACATTGATAATAATAATAACAATAATATTGTTTATGAGGATAATATTAATAGGGAATAGGGATTATAATAATAATAATATTTATGTAGTTATAATAATTCTAATATTGATAATAATGATGATTGACGATGATGCTAATAATAATATTGATAATCATAATACTATTGTTTATGAGGATAATAATAGGGATAATAACACTAATAATATTTATATAATTATAATAATTCTAATATTGAAAATAATGATGATTGACAATGATGCTAATAATAATATTAAAATAAACAATAACATTTCATTATTAGTGAGTGTAAAGCGAGGGGGTGAGTTGAGGTGTCAGAGAGAAGGGATGGACGGATTATCTATTCCCTGTGTGTGCAGCGAGTAGACGAGCCGCGCTCCTCAAATCATGGAATCGCATGGTGGCTGGGAAGCGCCTGCAGCATTTATCAGGCCTCCCCCCCCCTCCCCGGAGTCCACCGCGATGAAGGAGGGATTGCTCTTTTATCGTGTTGGGTGTTTCCTCAGTGTTACAACCTCGGCTAATCGCGCACTTCCCTGCTGCAGCGCCCCCCACCCATTATCCTCCGCATCATCAGCGTGAGATGTTGCCTAGCAACAAGGCAGCCAACCAAAGGCGGCCGAGTGACAGTCAGCTGCCTGGATACAGGATGCAGCAGCGGCTGCAGCAACAACCAGGGACCATTCTAACCCCAAGAGCTTGCAATCTACAGGAAGTGATCCATCTGTATGAGCCAATGGATGATGAGATCCTGCTGACCCGCATCGGATCCAGCACGGTCTCATCTCTTCTCTCTTTATCTTATCTTTTATTATCTTATATTATCTTATATTATCTTATTATCTTATTATATTATCTTTTATTATCTTATATTATCTTATTATTATATTATATTATTATATTATCTTATCTTTTATTTTATGAGATCCTGCTGACCCACATTAGATTTAGCACGGTCTCCGCTCCTCTCTCTTTATCTTATCTTTTATCATCTTATCTTATATTATCTTATTATTATATTATATTATTATAGTATTATATTATCTTTTATTATCTTATCTTATTATTATATTATATTATTAACTTATCTTTTAATTTATGAGATCCTGCTGACCCGCATCGTACTATCGGGGTATCCCTTCCCTCCTCTTTCTCTATCTGTTAGGGCTCCGTCCTGGGCCCCCAAACCTCTCAGTCTACACCTATGGTTCTGGCCACTCAAGCCCAGCTCTCTCCTCCCTTCTGTCTCATGCCCCTATCTAACATTTATTCTAAGTATGTCACACACCCCGCTTCAAGATATTCATTACCTGTGGGTAGTATGGTCCTGTAGAGGGCTTCTGCAGAGATGATTGGAGGAAAGAAAGCCCCTCCCAGTCCATAAGTACCTGGGACCTCCCACTCATTACCCAGTCTTCATCTCTGCAGACGGCGAGCAAGCAGCAGATGATATCTCCTCCTTGCACAGGGGGACTTTAAGGTAGCCGGGTCTACTCCCGGCCTATATATATTTTTATTTCCGTTCGGACTCTTTATTCCCTTTATTAATATATAGCTATTTAAATGCCTCCCAGTCTTGACTGCTGTCCGAGCGAGGGTATAACAGCACCTCAGGTGCTCAGGAGCTATGCTCCACCGCGAGACCCTATAAAGAGGGTAGGCGGTTATACCGGGTTGGTGACTCCGGTTTGGGATGCCCTGTCCAAGAGTTTAATTTTCCCCTTAAATGGCCTATTCCCCTTTTTTAGTTGTGTGGAGGCCTCTTATTCAGCTTCTGGTGTTTTTCTATGGGGGAGCCTGGAAAATAGATTTATTTGAAATGTTTGTTTAAAATGTTTACTTTTCTGGTATGAATAGTTATAATGTAAACTTGTTGCAATCTTTTTTGCTGACAGACACTGGATTTTTACCTCAGAGCTGAGGGGAGGATTTCTCCCCTCACGCTCTTCAGTGAGGGGGCGGGGCCGGGCCTTCTGTATGAGGCCGCAGCCCGCGCCCTTTAGGAGTTTGGAGCTGCTGGGCGGAGCCTTGCAGTGCGCGATCCACGCTGGCCACGCCCCCCTGCTGCGTCTCCCGCTCTGATCTGTGTTACCTCAGGCAGAGGACACAGTGTATTGGCGCCCAAAGACTCAGTGAGTGGCCCTGCGGCCGTTGCTTATCTGTACATATTTGCATATATATATGTATATATATAGGTATAATAGATATAGGTTTATATAGGGAGAACCTCTTACTGTCTTTTTCTATGTTTTTCAGGCTGAACTGCCAGGAATTTTTTCAGGTTTCTCCTGGTCCTAGAGTACCTGGGTACTTTTGCTATTTATTACAAAACCTCCCACTTGGACAATATAAGGGCATCCCGGGTTGCTTAATAGCGTAATTCCCTCACTCATAGCGACTATTCAAGTTCACCTTATGGAGGCATCCCAAGATTCCGGGCTCCCCTCGGGACAATCCCGGAAGTGTATGGGTTGTGGGGTATCCCTAACAGGGGATGATTTTTTCCTATGTATATCATGTGCACAGCAGACTATTACACGGCAGTCCGGTCCCCAGGCATCTGGGTCAGCGCAGCCGGCTTCATCCTCTCCCCCTCCCACTTTGACCCGTGCCCCGTGTGAGATTGCCACGGGGGGGCAGTCGCAATCTGATGTGTGTGCCAGGTTGGCCAGTATTGAAAAATTCATTTCCTCCACGGTTGCCAAGAAAGCACCGGCTAAGAGGAAGCATTTATCACCGGTGAATCATTTTAAATATGATGATGACGAGGACGGCCTGGATTGGTCAGATTATTCCCCTCTAGAAGAAGGGGAATTATTTGAGGATTCAGATATTTCTGATGATCAGCAATTTGTTGGTGCTGATTCCGATCAGAGCTCAGGGACTTCCTTGGATACTCCTAATGTTCTGACTCAGATGTTTGAGGTGCTTGCTATCTCGCCTCCGGCGGAGGTTCCTCAACAGCAAGGGGAGTTTTATGACGAATCCAAGCCGCGGTTGGAATTCCCTAATCAAAAGCATTTTGATAATATTATTTCTAAGGAATGGGAAAGGCCTGCCCGGCTCCCAGGCATTCCCCAAAGTTGGGATAAGAGGTATCCTTTTCCAGTGGATACGGTTAAGCGCTGGGCGTCTCCCCCCGAGGTGGACGCCCCTATTTTGGGGTTATCCAACTCAGCCGTATTGAACAACCCTGATTGTTCCTCTCTTAAGGATGGTGAGGATAAACGCATTGACCAGATGGCTTGTCATGGTTTTGCCAGTATTGGGGCAGCAATAAGGCCTGTTTGTGCCTCATCGCTGTTGGCGGTGGCTACGAGAAAGGTGGTCAGGCACTTGTTATCCTCCTCTGGTTTGAATCCGGACAGTGAGGAATTTCGTGAACTAAAACAATGTGAGGGGTTTTTGTACTTCATGGTGGCCGCTTTGGATGATTCCTTGATGATGAGTAGTAGAGCCTCTGCTCTAATGGTTACTATCAGGCGTTCAATTTGGTTACGCCAGTGGGCGGCTGACTTTGGGTCAAAAAAGTCACTAACAGCTCTTCCCTTCGTTGGGTTACGGCTCTTTGGAGACAAGCTGGATGCTGTGGTCAAGGGGGGCAAACTACCTCAACGCAAGAAGCAACGTCGCCCCTTTCGAGGAGCGTCTTCCTTCACTCCTTCCTTTCGGGGATCTAGAGCAGGAAGAGGTTTCCCTTCCCTTCTACAAGGGGAAATTCCTGGAATTGGGGCAGAGGACGTGCCCGTTCAGGATACAGTTGGGGCTCAAAACCTAAACCCGTGGCCAAGCCCGCTCAGCAATGAGGGGGCGCCCTCACCTGTGCGGGTGGGGGGACGGCTACAGCACTTCTCCCAGGTCTGGAACCGAGAGCTCTCGGACAGGTGGATCCGGGAAGTGGTGTCTTCCGGCTACAAGCTGGAGTTCGAGTCCTACCCTCCCCCGCGTTTCCTCAGGTCTCGGGTGTCCCCGGAGGCACTGGCTGCGCAGCAGCTCCGGGCGGCAGTATCGAGTCTTCTGGAAATGGCAGTCATTTGCCCAGTTCCCTCATTAGACCGGGGTCGGGATTTTTACTCAAATCTGTTCACGGTCCCCAAAAAGGATGGCTCCGTCCGGCCCATACTGGACCTAAAGATTCTCAACAAGTTCGTCAGACTGCGAAGGTTTCGCATGGAAACGTTGCACTCGGCTATTCATTCTCTTCGTCAGGGGGACTTCATGACGTCCATAGACATTCAGGACGCTTACCTCCATGTTCCCATTTTTCCCGCACACCAGAGGTTTCTGAGGTTCGCGGTGGAGGATCGGCACTTTCAGTTTGTAGCTCTTCCCTTCGGTCTCACCACAGCTCCAAGAGTTTTCACCAAGGTGCTTGCTGGGGTGATGGCTCTCCTCAGAGCGCAGGGGATTCGCATAGTGCCATATCTGGACGATCTCCTCATCATGGCACCGTCATTCAGCCAGGCAGAATTGGACACCAGGACGGTAATATCCACTCTGGAGAGGTTCGGCTGGGTGATCAACTACCCCAAGTCCTCCCTACACCCGTCCAGGACAGTATCCTTTCTGGGAATGTCTCTGGATACAGATCTGGCCAGAGTTTTCCTTCCTCAGTCCAAGGTTCTTCTGATTCAGGAGTTGGTTCGGTCGCTCATGTCCATGCCTCGCCCGTCCATCCGTCTAGGGATGAGACTGGTGGGTTTGATGGTGGCCTCATTCGAGGCGGTTCCCTTTGCTCAGTTTCACACAAGGACACTTCAGCTCCATCTGTTATCGGTCTGGAACAGGTCTCCTCAGTCGCTGGATCATCTTTTTCAGATGTCTCCCCGGGTTCGCAGCTCGCTTCGGTGGTGGCTGAACTCAACCAACCTACTGAGGGGCAGATCCTTTCGGACTCCTCAGTGGGAGATAGTCACTACGGATGCCAGCCTCTCAGGATGGGGGGGCTTTTGGAAGGATCTGCAAGTTTAGGGTTTGTGGAGTCCCCTGGAAGCTCACGAGTCTATCAATGTTCTGGAATTGAGGGCCATCAGGTTGGTTCTTTGTCATTTGACTCATCAACTGCGAGACTTGCCGGTCCAGGTCAGGTCGGACAATCGGACGGCGGTGGCCTACATCAATCATCAGGGAGGAACCCGCAGCAGGAATGCCCTCAAGGAAGTGTCTCTGATCCTGGACTGGGCAGAGAGACATGTCCCGTGTATCTCAGTAGTTTACATCCCAGGTGTGGAGAACACGGAGGCGGACTCTCTGAGCAGGATGTCAGCCCGCAAGGGGGAATGGTCTCTCAATCCCAGGGTCTTTCACTCAATTTGTCTCAGGTGGGGGTCACCGGAGGTGGACCTATTTGCCTCCCGTCACAATCACAAACTTCCGGCTTTTGTGTCTCTGGCGAAGGACCCACTGGCTCTCGCGACGGACGCCATGTCCCTGAACTGGAGGGATCTGGGGTTTCTGTACCTGTTCCCTCCGTTTCCCATGGTGGCCAGAGTAGTGCGCAAGCTTGCTCTGGAGAGAGCAACAGCAATTCTGGTAGCTCCAAGGTGGCCAAGACAGGTTTGGTTCGCAGACGTGGTAAGGTTGGCAGAAGATCAGTTCGTTCTGCCACTGCTGCCAGATCTCCTCACACAGGGTCATCTTCGTTACCCCAATTTACCAACGCTGGCTTTGACGGCGTGGCTGCTGAAACCTCCATCTTGAAGGAGGAAGGTCTTTCTGACGCTGTTATTCAGACTCTCATTCGTGCTAGAAAGAAGTCTTCTTCATCCGTGTACTATAGGACTTGGAGGTCTTATATTGATTGGTGTGAGTCTAGGGCCTTCCCTTGTAGGGAATTCTCTGTTTCTAGAATTTTGGAGTTCTTGCAACATGGTCTGGACTTAGGGCTCCAACTCAGTACTCTGAAGGGGCAGGTGTCTGCCCTGGCGGTATTTTTCCAAAAGTCTTTTGCACTACATCCTTTGGTTAAGACCTTTTTCCAGGGGGTTACGCATGTGCGGCCTCCTAGGAAGCCTTTGATTCCGGTTTGGGATTTGAATTTGGTTCTTTCTGCGCTACAGGGTCCCCCCTTTGAGCCCTTGCATGATAGTCCTTTGTCTTCCCTTACGCAGAAGGTGGCATTTTTGGTAGCTATCACTTCAGTGAGACGTGTTTCTGAGTTGGCGGCTCTGTCTATTCAAGCTCCATATTTTGAAAGGCATCAGGATAAAGTGGTTTTCCGTTTTAAGACGGACTTTCTTCCTAAGGTAGTTTTGTCCTTTCATTTAAATCAGGATATTGTTCTGCCCTCTCTCTGTCCTAACCCCAGCAATGACAAGGAGAGGGCCCTGCATTCTTTGGATGTGGTTCGTGTTGTGAAGTATTATTTGGTGGTAACGTCTGCCTTTCGCAAGACTGATGCATTCTTCGTGGTGCCTTTTGGGCCCAAGAAGGGTCTAGCACCCACAAAGTCTACCATCAGCAGATGGATCCGTCAGGCCATTGTAGGGGCCTATTCTGCTAAGGGGAGAGATCCTCCCTTTCGTGTTACTGCTCATTCTACTCGTGCGGTTGGGGCCTCCTGGGCTTTTCAGCACCAGGCCTCTGTTGAGCAAGTTTGCAAGGCCGCTACCTGGTCTTCTGTTCACACTTTTTCAAAGTTTTACAAGGTTGATGTGCGGGCCTCAGCGGATGCTGTTTTTGGCCGCAAAGTTCTGCAGGCTGCAGTAGTTTGAGTTGTGCTTTATACCTTGTTTTGGATCCCCACCCTTTATGGACACTGCTATTGGATGTCCCACAGGTAATGAATATCTTGAAGCGGGGTGTGTGACATACTTAGAATAATACCATTTTGTGAATACTCACCTTGTAAAATGGGTATTATAGGTATGTCACACACCCCGCTTCAACCCGCCCTTTGGATTCTGCATCCTTCATATGGTGAACTTTGCGTTATGACTGATATTTGGCTCTTCCTGGTCCTTTACCTTACTGCTTTCTTTATACTGGGTAATGAGTGGGAGGTCCCAGGTACTTATGGACTGGGAGGGGCTTTCTTTCCTCCAATCATCTCTGCAGAAGCACTCTACAGGACCATACTACCCACAGGTAATGAATATCTTGAAGCGGGGTGTGTGACAAACTTATAATACCCATTTTACAAGGTGAGTATTCACAAAATGGTATTTTATGCAGCAGCTCAGCTCCTCCCATCAGGGTCAGAGGGAGGGGTTGTCCTTTTAGGCCACATACTGACCACTAGAGGGAGCACACTCCTACATCACACTAAGCAGAAGGAGCTCATGATGGCAGTGCTCCCTCCAGTGGTCAGTGTGAGAATAAGACAATTCTGTGAGTACTCACCTGTAGAATTGTTTTTGTTCTTGCATGGCACGGCCTGCTTCAGTATTCATAACAGTTGGGTTATTCCGCCACAAGGTGGTGCAGTGGTACTGCAGAAGAGCTGTGGCATCTCCCGGCCCCCTATAAAAACGGGATTAACCATAGAGTTCCCAGCGTAGACAAGCAGTGAGACAAGAAGCCGGGAGAGAATAAAGGTAAAAAATGTAAAAAAGGTAAAGAACCCCAATCAACTTGGAACAATCACCATAAAGAGGCAAGAATAACGATAACAAGGGTGGGGTGATGGTACTGATCCACTGCCAACTGCACAACGTCTGCGAACCACACCCTTCTTGGCCAACAGGGGGCCACCAGAATGGCTGACACCCCCTCCTGAGCTATCTTGCGCAGCACCCTGCCCAGCAGAGGGAACGGAGGGAACACATAGAGAAGCCGGAACTCCGTCCAAGGCATTGCTAGCGCACCCGTGGCGAAGGCCAGAGGATCCTGCGACAGGAAGACAAACTTGGAAAGTTTGTGATTGTGATGGGACGCAAACAGGTCTACATCCGGCTGACCCCAGTGGTGACACAGGGAGTGAAACACCTCGTTGCTGAGGGACCATTCGGCGCATGTAATAACACACACTGACCACTGGAGGGAGCCAACTCCTATAACAGACTAAGCAGAAGGAGCTCATGATGGCAGTGTGCTCCCTCTAGTGGTCAGTGTGAGAAGCGCATGTAATATCATCTATTACCACTAGAGGGAGCGCTCCTAGATCACACTAAGCAGAAGGAGCTCATGATGGCAGTGTGCTCCCTCTAGTGGTCAGTGTGCAGTGTGATGGAGGGTGTAATACACACACTGACCACTAGAGGGAGCGCGCTCCTACATCACACTAAGCAGAAGGAGCTCATGATGGCAGTGCTCCCTCTAGTGGTCAGTGTGCAGTGTGATGGAGGGTGTAATACACACACTGACCACTAGAGGGAGCGCGCTCCTACATCACACTAAGCAGAAGGAGCTCATGATGGCAGTGCTCCCTCTAGTGGTCAGTGTGCAGTGTGATGGAGGGTGTAATACACACACTGACCACTAGAGGGAGCGCACTCCTACATCACACTAAGCAGAAGGAGCTCATGATGGCAGTGCTCCCTCCAGTGGTCAGTGTGAGAAGCGCATGTAATAACACACACTCTGGGAACTCTATGATAAATCCCGTTTTTATAGGGGGCCGGGATATGCCACAGCTCTTCTGCAGTACCACTGCGCCACCTTGTGGCGGAATAACCCAACTGTTATGAATACCGAAGCAGGCCGTGCCATGCAATAAGAAATACACACTAAGCAGAAGGAGCTCATGATGGCAGTGCTCCCTCTAGTGGTAACTTTGAGAAGCGCATGTAATAACACACACTGACCACTGGAGGGAGCCAACTCCTATAACAGACTAAGCAGAAGGAGCTCATGATGGCAGTGTGCTCCCTCTAGTGGTCAGTGTGAGAAGCGCATGTAATATCATCTATTACCACTAGAGGGAGCGCTCCTAGATCACACTAAGCAGAAGGAGCTCATGATGGCAGTGTGCTCCCTCTAGTGGTCAGTGTGCAGTGTGATGGAGGGTGTAATACACACACTGACCACTAGAGGGAGCGCGCTCCTACATCACACTAAGCAGAAGGAGCTCATGATGGCAGTGCTCCCTCCAGTGGTCAGTGTGAGAAGCGCATGTAATAACACACACTGACCACTGGAGGGAGCCAACTCCTATAACAGACTAAGCAGAAGGAGCTCATGATGGCAGTGCTCCCTCTACACACACTGACCACTAGAGGGAGCGCGCTCCTACATCACACTAAGCAGAAGGGGCTCATGAAGGCAGTGTGCTCCCTCCAGTGGTCAGTGTGAGAAGCGCATGTAATATCTATTACCACTAGAGGGAGCGCACTCCTACATCACACTAAGCAGAAGGAGCTCATGATGGCAGTGTGCTCCCTCTAGTGGTCAGTGTGCAGTGTGATGGAGGGTGTAATACACACACTGACCACTAGAGGGAGCGCGCCCCTACATCACACTAAGCAGGAGGAGCTCATGATGGCAGTGCTCCCTCTAGTGGTCAGTGTGCAGTGTGATGGAGGGTGTAATACACACACTGACCACTAGAGGGAGCACACTCCTACATCACACTAAGCAGAAGGAGCTCATGATGGCAGTGCTCCCTCTAGTGGTCAGTGTGCAGTGTGATGGAGGGTGTAATACACACACTGACCACTAGAGGAAGCACGCTCCTACATCACACTAAGCAGAAGGGGCTCATGATGGCAGTGTGCTCCCTCTAGTGGTCAGTGTGCAGTGTGATGGAGGGTGTAATACACACACTGACCACTAGAGGGAGCGCGCCCCTACATCACACTAAGCAGGAGGAGCTCATGATGGCAGTGCTCCCTCTAGTGGTCAGTGTGCAGTGTGATGGAGGGTGTAATACACACACTGACCACTAGAGGGAGCACACTCCTACATCACACTAAGCAGAAGGAGCTCATGATGGCAGTGCTCCCTCTAGTGGTCAGTGTGCAGTGTGATGGAGGGTGTAATACACACACTGACCACTAGAGGGAGCACACTCCTACATCACACTAAGCAGAAGGAGCTCATGATGGCAGTGCTCCCTCTAGTGGTCAGTGTGCAGTGTGATGGAGGGTGTAATACACACACTGACCACTCCTATAACAGACTTAGCAGAAGGAGCTCATGATGGCAGTGTGCTCCCTCGAAGCGCATGTAATATAATCTATTACCACTAGAGGGAGCGCGCTCCTACATCACACTAAGCAGAAGGAGCTCATGATGGCAGTGTGCTCCCTCTAGTGGTCAGTGTGAGAAGCGCATGTAATATCTATTACCACTAGAGGGAGCGCTCCTACATCACACTAAGCAGAAGGAGCTCATGATGGCAGTGGTCAGTGTGGGAAGCGCATGTAATAACACACACTGACCACCAGTGCAATCACCCAGCAAGGGGGAGAAGGGTACTTACCGTGGATTTCAGCTCCGCCGGGCTCTCCTCATCGGACTCTAGTGCAACAGGTAAAGACCTCTGTGGCGGGGAAAGGGTTAGATCCCGTCGCAGGAGCCTGGCCTCGCCCTTCTCTCCGAACCGCAGAGTGTCCAGTTTCTGCACGGTGGGCTCCGCGGGGGCGGGTCCGGCGGCCGGCTGGAAGTTCTCTTTGGCCCTCAGTCTCTGCACGCCAAAGGTGCGCTGGTCCTGCAGGTGGTGGCCCTCGGGGGGCGGGGGTCCCCGGGGCCCGACGGGCTTGCCGTAGGGTCTTTTTTGGGGGTGCACCTCTTGCATATAGGGCTCCATCCTCTTGAGCGGCTTCATCTCCATCTCGTAGTTGCTGAGCTTCTCCTCGTCCACCTCCAGCAGTTTGTTGCCCCCGGGGCTGTGGTGGTGGTGGTGGTTGTGGTGGGTCCGGTGGCAAGTCCAAGACACCGCTGCAGCGGAGGGGGGGGTGGTGTCGGCCCAGCGCTCCCGCGGCTTGTGATTGGGCGCCGGGTGCTTGTGGGGGGCGGAGCTCTTGGTCATCAGCTCTTCGGGGGCGGAGTTGCCCAGCCGTCCTCCCCCGGCCACTTCGGCCGCCCAGCTGTTGGGCCTGACATAGTCCCCGGTGCGACCCTCCAGCAGCATCTGGATGTCGCCTCCCCGGTCCTCGTCCACCGACAGCTGCCGGGAGAAGTGGGCGCTCTTGTTCCGGGGCTTGGGGGCTGCTTGGGAGGAGAGAAGGAGGAGGGGCGGGGGTGGAGGGGTGGAGGGCGGGCTGCATAGTGGGCTCCTCATGGGGCTGTCGTCGGGCGTGACGTCGGACGGGGTGGTCCCCTTGCGGTAAAGTTCCGGGCTCTCCTGCTGCGGGGGCGTCTCTGCCGAGATCACCTCCATGTCCTCCGTGGAGCCTTGGTGCTTTGGCCGCTGGCATTTCAGCCCTGGGGAGAAAGAAAAGAGAGGTGAGCATGTAACCCAGGGTATAGTTTGGCCTGGAGGGCTATAGTTGGTCTTGGCCAATTTATACCCCAGGATATAGCTTGGCCTGGAGGGCTATAGTTGGCCTTGGACAATTTATACCCCAGGATATAGTTTGGCCTGGAGGGCTATAGTTGGTCTTGGCCAATTTATACCCCAGGGTATAGTTTGGCCTGGAGTGGTACAGGTTGGCCTAGGCTATTTTACACCCCAGGGTATAGTTTGGCGTGGAGGGCTGTAGTTTGGTCTTGGCCAATTTATACCCCAGGAAATAGTTTGGCCTGGAGGAGTATAGGTTGGCCTAGGCCAATTTATACCTCAGGATATAGTTTGGTCTGGAGGGGTATAGGTTGGCCTAGGCCAATTTATACCTCAGGATATAGTTTGGCCAGGAGGGGTATAGGTTGGCCTTGGCCAATTTATACCCCAGGGTATAGTTTGGCCTGGAGGGCTATAGTTTGGTCTTGGCTAATTTATACCCCAGGGTATACTCTGGCCTAAGCCAAACTATACCCGGGTTTAATCTGGGAGAGGATAATTTGGCCTGCTACACCGGTATCGTTACTCGCGGGTTCTGGGGTGGTACCTTTCCAAGTGTTGGATCTCTTGACCTAGGGGGGATATGGACCCAATGGAATGTTATTGGTGGAAAGGGCAGAAGCTCAGGTATACACCTCCACAAGGTGCCGTTACTCATGGGTGCCAGGGTGGTACCTTTCCGAGTATCGGATCTCCGGACCTAGTGCCTTTGGGAAGGGGAGAGCCTCAGGTATACACCCTGTGTGGATTGGGGCTGACCAGACCAATCAGCGGCACCGCAAAGTCCTGGTACCCCAACCGCAGCCACACAGTTGGTGGAGGGCAAATGGAGGCCATCTTACCAGTATGAGAAGGCAGAAGGGACGTGTATTACCACTATGAGAAGGCAGAAGGGACATGTATTACCACTATGAGAAGCTAGAAGGGGCGTGTATTACCACTATGAGAAGGCAGAAGGGGCGTGTATTACCACTATGAGAAGGTAGAAAGGACGTGTATTACCACTATGAGAAGGTAGAAGGGGCGTGTATTACCACTATGAGAAGGTAGAAAGGACGTGTATTACCACTATGAGAAGCTAGAAGGGGCGTGTATTACCACTATGAGAAGGCAGAAGGGACGCGTATTAGCACTATGAGAAGGTAGAAGGGACGTGTATTACCACTATGAGAAGGCAGAAGGGACGTGTATTACCACTATGAGAAAGCAGAAGGGACGTGTATTACCATTATGAGAAGGTAGAAGGGACGTGTTTTACCACTAAGAGAAGCTAGAAGGGACGTGTATTACCACTATGAGAAGGCAGAAGTGACGTGTATAACCACTATGAGAAGGGACGTGTAATACCACTATGAGAAGGCAGAAGGGACGTGTATTACCACTAGGAGAAGGTAGAGGGGACGTGTATTACCACTATGAGAAGGTAGAATGGACGTGAATTACCACTATGAGAAGGTAGAAGGGACGCGTATTACCACTATGAGAAGCTAGAAGGGACGCGTATTACCACTATGAGAAGCTAGAAGGGATGTGTATTACCACTATGACAGGGTAGAAGGGACGTGTATTACCGCTATGAGAAGTTAGAAAGGACGTGTATTACCACTATGTGAAGGTAGAAAGGACGTGTATTACCACTATGAGAAGGTAGAAGGGACGTGTATTACCACTATGAGAAGGAAGAAAGAACGTGTATTACCACCATGAGAGGGTAGAGGGGACATGTATTACCACTATGAGAAGGTAGAAGGGACGTGCATTACCACTATGAAAAGGTAGAAGGGACGTGAATTACCACTATGAGAAGGTAGAAGTGACGTGTATTACCACTATAAGAGGGTAGAAGGGACGTGTATAACCACCATGAGAAGCTAGAAGGAACGTGTATTACCACTATGAGAAGGGACGTGTATTACCACCATGAGAAGCTAGAAGGAACGTGTATTACCACTATGAGAAGGCAGAAGGGACGTGTATTACCACAATGAGAAAAGGCGTGTCTTACCAGTATGAGAAGGGAGAAGGGGTGTGCCCTCCTGTGTGAGGAGTGAAAAGGGGTGTGGCCTCGTGTGTGAGGAGTGAGAAGGGGTGTGTCCTCTGTACCACTGTGAGAAGCTAGAAGGGATATGTATTACCACTATGATAAGCCAGAAGGGACATGTATTACCACTATAAGAAGTTAAGCCAGAAGGGACATGTATTACCACTATAAGAAGGTAGAAGAGACGTGTATTATAACTATGAGAAGGTAGAAAGCATGTGTATTACCACTATGAGAAGGTAGAAGGGACGTGTTTTACCACTATGAGAAGGTAGAAGGGACGTGTTTTACCACTATGAGAAGGTAGAAGGGACGTGTATTACCACTATGATAAGGTAGAAGGGACATGTGTTACCACTATGAGAAGGTAGAAGGGACATGTATTACCACTTTGAGAAGGTAGAAGGGACGTGTATTACCACTATGAGAAGCTAGAAGGGACGTGTATTACCACTATGAGAATCTAGAAGGGACGTGCATTACCACTATGAGAAGGTAGAAAGGACGTGTATTACCAACATGAGAAGGTAGAAGGGACGTGTATTACCACTATGAGAAGGTAGAAGGGACGTGTATTACCACTATGAGAAGGTAGAAAGGACGTGTATTACCACTATGAGACGGTAGAAGGGACGTGCATTACCACTATAAGAAGGTAGAAGGGACGTGTATTACCACTATGAGAAGGTAGAAGGGACGTGTATTACCACTATGAGAAGGTAGAAGGGACGTGTATACCCACTATGAGAAGGGACGTGCAATACCACTATGAGAAGGCAGAAGGGACGTGTATTAGCACTATGAGAAGGTAGGAGGGACGTGTATTAGCACTATGAGAAGGTAGAAGGGACGTGTATTACCACTATGAGAAGGTAGAAGGGACGTGAATTACCACTATGAGAAGGTAGAAGGGACGTGTATTACCACTATGAGAAGCTAGAAGGGATATGTATTACCACTATGATAAGCCAGAAGGGACATGTATTACCACTATAAGAAGGTAGAAGAGACGTGTATTATAACTATGAGAAGGTAGAAAGCATGTGTATTACCACTATGAGAAGGTAGAAGGGACGTGTTTTACCACTATGAGAAGGTAGAAGGGACGTGTATTAGCACTATGAGAAGGTAGAAGGGACGTGTATTACCACTATGAGAAGGTAGAAGGGACGTGTATTACCACTATGAGAAGGTAGACGGGACGTGAATTACCAATATGAGAAGCTAGAAGGGACGTGTATTACCACTATGAGAAGGTAGAAGGGACGTGTATTACCACTATGAGAAGGTAGAAGGGACGTGTATTACCACTATGAGAAGGTACAAAGGACGTGTATTACCACTATGAGAAGGTAGAAGGGACGTCTATTAGAACTATGAGAAGGTAGAAGGGACGCGTATTACCACTATGAGAAGCTAGAAGGGACGTGTATTAGCACTATGAGAAGGTAGAAGGGACGTGTATTACCACTTTGAGAAGGTAGAAGGGATGTGTATTACCACTATGAGAAGGTAGAAGGCACGTGAATTACCACTATGAGAAGGCAGAAGGGACATGTATTACCACTATGAGAAGGTAGAAAGGACGTGTATTACCACTATGATAAGGTAGAAGGGAGGTGTATTACCACTATGAGACGATAGAAGGGACGTGTATTACCACTATGATAAGGTAGAAGGGACATATATTACCAATATAAGAAGGTAGAAAGGACGTGTATTACCACTATGAGAAGGCAGAAAGGACATGTATTACCACTATGAGAAGCTAGAAGGGAAGTGTATTAGCACTATGGGAAGGTAAAAGGGACGTGTATTACCACTTTGAGAAGGTAGAAGGGATGTGTATTACCACTATGAGAAGGTAGAAGGGACGTGTATTACCACTATGAGAAGGTAGAAGGGACGTGTATTACCACTATGAGAAGCTAGAAGGGACGTGTATTACCACTATGAGAAGGCAGAAGGGATGCGTATAACCACTATGAGAAGGTAGAAAGGACGTGTATTACCACTATGAGAAGGTAGAAGGGACATGTATTACCACTATGAGAAGGTAGAAGGGACGTGTATTACCACTATGAGAAGGTAGAAGGGACATGTATTACCACTATGAGAAGGTAGAAGGGACGTGTATTACCACTATGAGAAGATAGAAGGGAGGTGTATTACCACTATGAGATGATAGAACGGACGTGTATTACCACTATAAGAAGGTAGAAGGAACGTGTATTACCACTATGCGAAGCTAGAAGGGACGTGTATTACCACTATGAGAAGGCAGAAGGGACGTGTATAACCACTATGAGAAGGTAGAGGGGACATGTATTACCACTATGAGAAGGTAGAAGGGACGTGCATTACCACTATGAAAAGGTAGAAGGGAAGTGAATTACCACTATGAGAAGTTAGAAGTGACGTGTATTACCACTATAAGAAGGTAGAAGAGACGTGTATTATAACTATGAGAAGGTAGAAAGCATGTGTATTACCACTATGAGAAGGTAGAAGGGACGTGTTTTACCACTATGAGAAGGTAGAAGGGACGTGTTTTACCACTATGAGAAGGTAGAAGGGACGTGTATTACCACTATGATAAGGTAGAAGGGACATGTGTTACCACTATGAGAAGGTAGAAGGGACATGTATTACCACTTTGAGAAGGTAGAAGGGACGTGTATTACCACTATGAGAAGCTAGAAGGGACGTGTATTACCACTATGAGAAGCTAGAAGGGACGTGCATTACCACTATGAGAAGGTAGAAAGGACGTGTATTACCAACATGAGAAGGTAGAAGGGACGTGTATTACCACTATGAGAAGGTAGAAGGGACGTGTATTACCACTATGAGAAGGTAGAAAGGACGTGTATTACCACTATGAGACGGTAGAAGGGACGTGTATTACCACTATAAGAAGGTAGAAGGGACGTGTATTACCACTATGAGAAGGTAGAAGGGACGTGTATTACCACTATGAGAAGGTAGAAGGGACGTGTATACCCACTATGAGAAGGGACGTGCAATACCACTCTAAGAAGGCAGAAGGGACGTGTATTAGCACTATGAGAAGGTAGGAGGGACGTGTATTAGCACTATGAGAAGGTAGAAGGGACGTGTATTACCACTATGAGAAGGTAGAAGGGACGTGAACTACCACTATAAGAAGCTAGAAGGGACGTGTATTACCACTATGAGAAGCTAGAAGGGATATGTATTACCACTATGATAAGCCAGAAGGGACATGTATTACCACTATAAGAAGGTAGAAGAGACGTGTATTATAACTATGAGAAGGTAGAAAGCATGTGTATTACCACAATGAGAAGGTAGAAGGGACGTGTTTTACCACTATGAGAAGGTAGAAGGGACGTGTATTAGCACTATGAGAAGGTAGAGGGGACGTGTATTACCACTATGAGAAGGTAGAAGGGACGTGTATTACCACTATGAGAAGGTAGACGGGACGTGAATTACCACTATGAGAAGCTAGAAGGGACGTGTATTACCTCTATGAGATGGTAGAAGGGACGTGTATTACCACTATGAGAAGGTAGAAGGGACGTGTATTACCACTATGAGAAGGTAGAAAGGACGTGTATTACCACTATGATAAGGTAGAAGGGACGTGTATTACCACTATGAGAAGGTAGAAGGGACGTGTATTACCACTATGAGAAGGTAGAAGGGACGTGTATTACCACTATGAGAAGCTAGAAGGAACGTGTATTACCACTATGAGACGGTAGAAGGGACGTGTATTACCACTATGAGAAGGTAGAAGGGACGTGTATTACCACTATGAGAAGGCAGAAGGGATGTGTATAACCACTATGAGAAGGTAGAAAGGACGTGTATTACCACTATGATAAGGTAGAAGGGACGTGTATTACCACTATGAGAAGGTAGAAGGGACATGTATTACCACTATGAGAAGGTAGAAGGGACATGTATTACCACTATGAGAAGGCAGAAGGGACGTGTATTACCACTATGAGAAGGTAGAGGGGACGTGTATTACCACTATGAGAAGGCAGAAGGGACGTGTATTACCACTATGAGAAGGTAGAAGGGACGTGTATTAGAACTATGAGAAGGTAGAAGGGACGCGTATTACCACTATGAGAAGCTAGAAGGGACGTGTATTAGCACTATGAGAAGGTAGAAGGGACGTGTATTACCACTTTGAGAAGGTAGAAGGGATGTGTATTACCACTATGAGAAGGTAGAAGGCACATGAATTACCACTATGAGAAGGCAGAAGGGACATGTATTACCACTATGAGAAGGTAGAAAGGACGTGTATTACCAACCACTATGATAAGGTAGAAGGGAGGTGTATTACCACTATGAGACGATAGAAGGGACGTGTATTACCACTATGATAAGGTAGAAGGGACATATATTACCAATATAAGAAGGTAGAAGGGACATGTATTACCACTATGAGAAGACAGAAGGGACGTGTATTACCACTATGAGAAGCTAGAAGGGACGTGTATTAGCACTATGGGAAGGTAGAAGGGACGTGTATTACCACTTTGAGAAGGTAGAAGGGATGTGTATTACCACTATGAGAAGGTAGAAGGGACGTGTATTACCACTATGAGAAGCTAGAAGGGACGTGTATTACCACTATGAGAAGGTAGAAAGGACGTGTATTACCACTATGAGAAGGTAGAAGGGACATGTATTACCACTATGAGAAGGTAGAAGGGACGTGTATTACCACTATGAGAAGGTAGAAGGGACATGTATTACCACTATGAGAAGGTAGAAGGGACGTGTATTACCACTATGAGAAGGTAGAAGGGACATGTATTACCACTATGAGAAGGTAGAAGGGACGTGTATTACCACTATGAGAAGGTAGAGGGGACGTGTATTACCACTATGAGAAGGCAGAAGGGACGTGTATTACCACTATGAGAAGGTAGAAGGGACGTGTATTAGAACTATGAGAAGGTAGAAGGGACGCGTATTACCACTATGAGAAGCTAGAAGGGACGTGTATTAGCACTATGAGAAGGTAGAAGGGACGTGTATTACCACTTTGAGAAGGTAGAAGGGATGTGTATTACCACTATGAGAAGGTAGAAGGCACGTGAATTACCACTATGAGAAGGCAGAAGGGACATGTATTACCACTATGAGAAGGTAGAAAGGACGTGTATTACCACTATGATAAGGTAGAAGGGAGGTGTATTACCACTATGAGACGATAGAAGGGACGTGTATTACCACTATGATAAGGTAGAAGGGACATATATTACCAATATAAGAAGGTAGAAGGGACGTGTATTACCACTATGAGAAGGCAGAAGGGACATATAATACCAATATAAGAAGGTAGAAGGCACGTGTATTACCACTATGAGAAGGCAGAAGGGACGTGTATTACCACTATGAGAAGCTAGAAGGGACGTGTATTAGCACTATGGGAAGGTAGAAGGGACGTGTATTACCACTTTGAGAAGGTAGAAGGGATGTGTATTACCACTATGAGAAGGTAGAAGGGACGTGTATTACCACTATGAGAAGCTAGAAGGGACATGTATTACCACTATGAGAAGCTAGAAGGGGCGTGTATTACCACTATGAGAAGGCAGAAGGGGCGTGTATTACCACTATGAGAAGGTAGAAAGGACGTGTATTACCACTATGAGAAGGTAGAAGGGGCGTGTATTACCACTATGAGAAGGTAGAAAGGACGTGTATTACCACTATGAGAAGCTAGAAGGGGCGTGTATTACCACTATGAGAAGGCAGAAGGGACGCGTATTAGCACTATGAGAAGGCAGAAGGGACGTGTATTACCACTATGAGAAAGCAGAAGGGACGTGTATTACCATTATGAGAAGGTAGAAGGGACGTGTTTTACCACTAAGAGAAGCTAGAAGGGACGTGTATTACCACTATGAGAAGGCAGAAGTGACGTGTATAACCACTATGAGAAGGGACGTGTAATACCACTATGAGAAGGCAGAAGGGACGTGTATTACCACTAGGAGAAGGTAGAGGGGACGTGTATTACCACTATGAGAAGGTAGAATGGACGTGAATTACCACTATGAGAAGGTAGAAGGGACGCGTATTACCACTATGAGAAGCTAGAAGGGACGCGTATTACCACTATGAGAAGCTAGAAGGGATGTGTATTACCACTATGACAGGGTAGAAGGGACGTGTATTACCGCTATGAGAAGTTAGAAAGGACGTGTATTACCACTATGTGAAGGTAGAAAGGACGTGTATTACCACTATGAGAAGGTAGAAGGGACGTGTATTACCACTATGAGAAGGAAGAAAGAATGTGTATTACCACCATAAGAGGGTAGAGGGGACATGTATTACCACTATGAGAAGGTAGAAGGGACGTGCATTACCACTATGAAAAGGTAGAAGGGACGTGAATTACCACTATGAGAAGGTAGAAGTGACGTGTATTACCACTATAAGAGGGTAGAAGGGACGTGTATAACCACCATGAGAAGCTAGAAGGAACGTGTATTACCACTATGAGAAGGGACGTGTATTACCACCATGAGAAGCTAGAAGGAACGTGTATTACCACTATGAGAAGGCAGGAGGGACGTGTATTACCACAATGAGAAAAGGCGTGTCTTACCAGTATGAGAAGGGAGAAGGGGTGTGCCCTCCTGTGTGAGGAGTGAAAAGGGGTGTGGCCTCGTGTGTGAGGAGTGAGAAGGGGTGTGTCCTCTGTACCACTGTGAGAAGCTAGAAGGGATATGTATTACCACTATGATAAGCCAGAAGGGACATGTATTACCACTATAAGAAGTTAAGCCAGAAGGGACATGTATTACCACTATAAGAAGGTAGAAGAGACGTGTATTATAACTATGAGAAGGTAGAAAGCATGTGTATTACCACTATGAGAAGGTAGAAGGGACGTGTTTTACCACTATGAGAAGGTAGAAGGGACGTGTTTTACCACTATGAGAAGGTAGAAGGGACGTGTATTACCACTATGATAAGGTAGAAGGGACATGTGTTACCACTATGAGAAGGTAGAAGGGACATGTATTACCACTTTGAGAAGGTAGAAGGGACGTGTATTACCACTATGAGAAGCTAGAAGGGACGTGTATTACCACTATGAGAATCTAGAAGGGACGTGCATTACCACTATGAGAAGGTAGAAAGGACGTGTATTACCAACATGAGAAGGTAGAAGGGACGTGTATTACCACTATGAGAAGGTAGAAGGGACGTGTATTACCACTATGAGAAGGTAGAAAGGACGTGTATTACCACTATGAGACGGTAGAAGGGACGTGCATTACCACTATAAGAAGGTAGAAGGGACGTGTATTACCACTATGAGAAGGTAGAAGGGACGTGTATTACCACTATGAGAAGGTAGAAGGGACGTGTATACCCACTATGAGAAGGGACGTGCAATACCACTATGAGAAGGCAGAAGGGACGTGTATTAGCACTATGAGAAGGTAGGAGGGACGTGTATTAGCACTATGAGAAGGTAGAAGGGACGTGTATTACCACTATGAGAAGGTAGAAGGGACGTGAATTACCACTATGAGAAGGTAGAAGGGACGTGTATTACCACTATGAGAAGCTAGAAGGGATATGTATTACCACTATGATAAGCCAGAAGGGACATGTATTACCACTATAAGAAGGTAGAAGAGACGTGTATTATAACTATGAGAAGGTAGAAAGCATGTGTATTACCACTATGAGAAGGTAGAAGGGACGTGTTTTACCACTATGAGAAGGTAGAAGGGACGTGTATTAGCACTATGAGAAGGTAGAAGGGACGTGTATTACCACTATGAGAAGGTAGAAGGGACGTGTATTACCACTATGAGAAGGTAGACGGGACGTGAATTACCAATATGAGAAGCTAGAAGGGACGTGTATTACCACTATGAGAAGGTAGAAGGGACGTGTATTACCACTATGAGAAGGTAGAAGGGACGTGTATTACCACTATGAGAAGGTAGAAAGGACGTGTATTACCACTATGAGAAGGTAGAAAGGACGTGTATTACCACTATGAGACAGTAGAAGGGACGTGTATTACCACTATGAGAAGCTAGAAGGGACGTGTATTACCACTATGAGAAGGCAGAAGGGATGTGTATAACCACTATGAGAAGGTAGAAAGGACGTGTATTACCACTATGATAAGGTAGAAGGGACGTGTATTACCACTATGAGAAGGTAGAAGGGACATGTATTACCACTATGAGAAGGTAGAAGGGACATGTATTACCACTATGAGAAGGCAGAAGGGACGCGTATTACCACTATGAGAAGGTAGAGGGGACGTGTATTACCACTATGAGAAGGCAGAAGGGACGTGTATTACCACTATGAGAAGGTAGAAGGGACGTGTATTAGAACTATGAGAAGGTAGAAGGGACGCGTATTACCACTATGAGAAGGTAGAAGGGATGTGTATTACCACTATGAGAAGGTAGAAGGCACGTGAATTACCACTATGAGAAGGCAGAAGGGACATGTATTACCACTATGAGAAGGTAGAAAGGACGTGTATTACCACTATGATAAGGTAGAAGGGAGGTGTATTACCACTATGAGACGATAGAAGGGACGTGTATTACCACTATGATAAGGTAGAAGGGACATATATTACCAATATAAGAAGGTAGAAGGGACGTGTATTACCACTATGAGAAGGCAGAAAGGACGTGTATTACCACTATGAGAAGCTAGAAGGGAAGTGTATTAGCACTATGGGAAGGTAAAAGGGACGTGTATTACCACTTTGAGAAGGTAGAAGGGATGTGTATTACCACTATGAGAAGGTAGAAGGGACGTGTATTACCACTATGAGAAGGTAGAAGGGACGTGTATTACCACTATGAGAAGCTAGAAGGGACGTGTATTACCACTATGAGAAGGCAGAAGGGATGTGTATAACCACTATGAGAAGGTAGAAAGGACGTGTATTACCACTATGAGAAGGTAGAAGGGACATGTATTACCACTATGAGAAGGTAGAAGGGACGTGTATTACCACTATGAGAAGGTAGAAGGGACATGTATTACCACTATGAGAAGGTAGAAGGGACGTGTATTACCACTATGAGAAGATAGAAGGGAGGTGTATTACCACTATGAGATGATAGAACGGACGTGTATTACCACTATAAGAAGGTAGAAGGAACGTGTATTACCACTATGCGAAGCTAGAAGGGACGTGTATTACCACTATGAGAAGGCAGAAGGGACGTGTATAACCACTATGAGAAGGTAGAGGGGACATGTATTACCACTATGAGAAGGTAGAAGGGACGTGCATTACCACTATGAAAAGGTAGAAGGGAAGTGAATTACCACTATGAGAAGGTAGAAGTGACGTGTATTACCACTATAAGAAGGTAGAAGAGACGTGTATTATAACTATGAGAAGGTAGAAAGCATGTGTATTACCACTATGAGAAGGTAGAAGGGACGTGTTTTACCACTATGAGAAGGTAGAAGGGACGTGTTTTACCACTATGAGAAGGTAGAAGGGACGTGTATTACCACTATGATAAGGTAGAAGGGACATGTGTTACCACTATGAGAAGGTAGAAGGGACATGTATTACCACTTTGAGAAGGTAGAAGGGACGTGTATTACCACTATGAGAAGCTAGAAGGGACGTGTATTACCACTATGAGAAGCTAGAAGGGACGTGCATTACCACTATGAGAAGGTAGAAAGGACGTGTATTACCAACATGAGAAGGTAGAAGGGACGTGTATTACCACTATGAGAAGGTAGAAGGGACGTGTATTACCACTATGAGAAGGTAGAAAGGACGTGTATTACCACTATGAGACGGTAGAAGGGACGTGTATTACCACTATAAGAAGGTAGAAGGGACGTGTATTACCACTATGAGAAGGTAGAAGGGATGTGTATTACCACTATGAGAAGGTAGAAGGGACGTGTATACCCACTATGAGAAGGGACATGCAATACCACTCTAAGAAGGCAGAAGGGACGTGTATTAGCACTATGAGAAGGTAGGAGGGACGTGTATTAGCACTATGAGAAGGTAGAAGGGACGTGTATTACCACTATGAGAAGGTAGAAGGGACGTGAACTACCACTATAAGAAGCTAGAAGGGACGTGTATTACCACTATGAGAAGCTAGAAGGGATATGTATTACCACTATGATAAGCCAGAAGGGACATGTATTACCACTATAAGAAGGTAGAAGAGACGTGTATTATAACTATGAGAAGGTAGAAAGCATGTGTATTACCACTATGAGAAGGTAGAAGGGACGTGTTTTACCACTATGAGAAGGTAGAAGGGACGTGTATTAGCACTATGAGAAGGTAGAGGGGACGTGTATTACCACTATGAGAAGGTAGAAGGGACGTGTATTACCACTATGAGAAGGTAGACGGGACGTGAATTACCACTATGAGAAGCTAGAAGGGACGTGTATTACCTCTATGAGATGGTAGAAGGGACGTGTATTACCACTATGAGAAGGTAGAAGGGACGTGTATTACCACTATGAGAAGGTAGAAAGGACGTGTATTACCACTATGAGAAGGTAGAAGGGACATGTATTACCACTATGAGAAGGTAGAAGGGACGTGTATTACCACTATGAGAAGGTAGAAGGGACATGTATTACCACTATGAGAAGGTAGAAGGGACGTGTATTACCACTATGAGAAGATAGAAGGGAGGTGTATTACCACTATGAGATGATAGAACGGACGTGTATTACCACTATAAGAAGGTAGAAGGAACGTGTATTACCACTATGCGAAGCTAGAAGGGACGTGTATTACCACTATGAGAAGGCAGAAGGGACGTGTATAACCACTATGAGAAGGTAGAGGGGACATGTATTACCACTATGAGAAGGTAGAAGGGACGTGCATTACCACTATGAAAAGGTAGAAGGGAAGTGAATTACCACTATGAGAAGGTAGAAGTGACGTGTATTACCACTATAAGAAGGTAGAAGAGACGTGTATTATAACTATGAGAAGGTAGAAAGCATGTGTATTACCACTATGAGAAGGTAGAAGGGACGTGTTTTACCACTATGAGAAGGTAGAAGGGACGTGTTTTACCACTATGAGAAGGTAGAAGGGACGTGTATTACCACTATGATAAGGTAGAAGGGACATGTGTTACCACTATGAGAAGGTAGAAGGGACATGTATTACCACTTTGAGAAGGTAGAAGGGACGTGTATTACCACTATGAGAAGCTAGAAGGGACGTGTATTACCACTATGAGAAGCTAGAAGGGACGTGCATTACCACTATGAGAAGGTAGAAAGGACGTGTATTACCAACATGAGAAGGTAGAAGGGACGTGTATTACCACTATGAGAAGGTAGAAGGGACGTGTATTACCACTATGAGAAGGTAGAAAGGACGTGTATTACCACTATGAGACGGTAGAAGGGACGTGTATTACCACTATAAGAAGGTAGAAGGGACGTGTATTACCACTATGAGAAGGTAGAAGGGACGTGTATTACCACTATGAGAAGGTAGAAGGGACGTGTATACCCACTATGAGAAGGGACGTGCAATACCACTCTAAGAAGGCAGAAGGGACGTGTATTAGCACTATGAGAAGGTAGGAGGGACGTGTATTAGCACTATGAGAAGGTAGAAGGGACGTGTATTACCACTATGAGAAGGTAGAAGGGACGTGAACTACCACTATAAGAAGCTAGAAGGGACGTGTATTACCATTATGAGAAGCTAGAAGGGATATGTATTACCACTATGATAAGCCAGAAGGGACATGTATTACCACTATAAGAAGGTAGAAGAGACGTGTATTATAACTATGAGAAGGTAGAAAGCATGTGTATTACCACTATGAGAAGGTAGAAGGGACGTGTTTTACCACTATGAGAAGGTAGAAGGGACGTGTATTAGCACTATGAGAAGGTAGAGGGGACGTGTATTACCACTATGAGAAGGTAGAAGGGACGTGTATTACCACTATGAGAAGGTAGACGGGACGTGAATTACCACTATGAGAAGCTAGAAGGGACGTGTATTACCTCTATGAGATGGTAGAAGGGACGTGTATTACCACTATGAGAAGGTAGAAGGGACGTGTATTACCACTATGAGAAGGTAGAAAGGACGTGTATTACCACTATGATAAGGTAGAAGGGACGTGTATTACCACTATGAGAAGGTAGAAGGGACGTGTATTACCACTATGAGAAGGTAGAAGGGACGTGTATTACCACTATGAGAAGCTAGAAGGAACGTGTATTACCACTATGAGACGGTAGAAGGGACGTGTATTACCACTATGAGAAGCTAGAAGGGACGTGTATTACCACTATGAGAAGGCAGAAGGGATGTGTATAACCACTATGAGAAGGTAGAAAGGACGTGTATTACCACTATGATAAGGTAGAAGGGACGTGTATTACCACTATGAGAAGGTAGAAGGGACATGTATTACCACTATGAGAAGGTAGAAGGGACATGTATTACCACTATGAGAAGGCAGAAGGGACGTGTATTACCACTATGAGAAGGTAGAGGGGACGTGTATTACCACTATGAGAAGGCAGAAGGGACGTGTATTACCACTATGAGAAGGTAGAAGGGACGTGTATTAGAACTATGAGAAGGTAGAAGGGACGCGTATTACCACTATGAGAAGCTAGAAGGGACGTGTATTAGCACTATGAGAAGGTAGAAGGGACGTGTATTACCACTTTGAGAAGGTAGAAGGGATGTGTATTACCACTATGAGAAGGTAGAAGGCACGTGAATTACCACTATGAGAAGGCAGAAGGGACATGTATTACCACTATGAGAAGGTAGAAAGGACGTGTATTACCAACCACTATGATAAGGTAGAAGGGAGGTGTATTACCACTATGAGACGATAGAAGGGACGTGTATTACCACTATGAGAAGGTAGAAGGGACATATATTACCAATATAAGAAGGTAGAAGGGACATGTATTACCACTATGAGAAGGCAGAAGGGACGTGTATTACCACTATGAGAAGCTAGAAGGGACGTGTATTAGCACTATGGGAAGGTAGAAGGGACGTGTATTACCACTTTGAGAAGGTAGAAGGGATGTGTATTACCACTATGAGAAGGTAGAAGGGACGTGTATTACCACTATGAGAAGCTAGAAGGGACGTGTATTACCACTATGAGAAGGTAGAAAGGACGTGTATTACCACTATGAGAAGGTAGAAGGGACATGTATTACCACTATGAGAAGGTAGAAGGGACGTGTATTACCACTATGAGAAGGTAGAAGGGACATGTATTACCACTATGAGAAGGTAGAAGGGACGTGTATTACCACTATGAGAAGGTAGAAGGGACATGTATTACCACTATGAGAAGGTAGAAGGGACGTGTATTACCACTATGAGAAGGTAGAGGGGACGTGTATTACCACTATGAGAAGGCAGAAGGGACGTGTATTACCACTATGAGAAGGTAGAAGGGACGTGTATTAGAACTATGAGAAGGTAGAAGGGACGCGTATTACCACTATGATAAGGTAGAAGGGACATGTGTTACCACTATGAGAAGGTAGAAGGGACATGTATTACCACTTTGAGAAGGTAGAAGGGACGTGTATTACCACTATGAGAAGCTAGAAGAGACGTGTATTACCACTATGAGAAGCTAGAAGGGACGTGCATTACCACTATGAGAAGGTAGAAAGGACGTGTATTACCAACATGAGAAGGTAGAAGGGACGTGTATTACCACTATGAGAAGGTAGAAGGGACGTGTATTACCACTATGAGAAGGTAGAAAGGACGTGTATTACCACTATGAGACGGTAGAAGGGACGTGTATTACCACTATAAGAAGGTAGAAGGGACGTGTATTACCACTATGAGAAGGTAGAAGGGACGTGTATTACCACTATGAGAAGGTAGAAGGGACGTGTATACCCACTATGAGAAGGGACGTGCAATACCACTCTAAGAAGGCAGAAGGGACGTGTATTAGCACTATGAGAAGGTAGGAGGGACGTGTATTAGCACTATGAGAAGGTAGAAGGGACGTGTATTACCACTATGAGAAGGTAGAAGGGACGTGAACTACCACTATAAGAAGCTAGAAGGGACGTGTATTACCACTATGAGAAGCTAGAAGGGATATGTATTACCACTATGATAAGCCAGAAGGGACATGTATTACCACTATAAGAAGGTAGAAGAGACGTGTATTATAACTATGAGAAGGTAGAAAGCATGTGTATTACCACTATGAGAAGGTAGAAGGGACGTGTTTTACCACTATGAGAAGGTAGAAGGGACGTGTATTAGCACTATGAGAAGGTAGAGGGGACGTGTATTACCACTATGAGAAGGTAGAAGGGACGTGTATTACCACTATGAGAAGGTAGACGGGACGTGAATTACCACTATGAGAAGCTAGAAGGGACGTGTATTACCTCTATGAGATGGTAGAAGGGACGTGTATTACCACTATGAGAAGGTAGAAGGGACGTGTATTACCACTATGAGAAGGTAGAAAGGACGTGTATTACCACTATGATAAGGTAGAAGGGACGTGTATTACCACTATGAGAAGGTAGAAGGGACGTGTATTACCACTATGAGAAGGTAGAAGGGACGTGTATTACCACTATGAGAAGCTAGAAGGAACGTGTATTACCACTATGAGACGGTAGAAGGGACGTGTATTACCACTATGAGAAGCTAGAAGGGACGTGTATTACCACTATGAGAAGGCAGAAGGGATGTGTATAACCACTATGAGAAGGTAGAAAGGACGTGTATTACCACTATGATAAGGTAGAAGGGACGTGTATTACCACTATGAGAAGGTAGAAGGGACATGTATTACCACTATGAGAAGGTAGAAGGGACATGTATTACCACTATGAGAAGGCAGAAGGGACGTGTATTACCACTATGAGAAGGTAGAGGGGACGTGTATTACCACTATGAGAAGGCAGAAGGGACGTGTATTACCACTATGAGAAGGTAGAAGGGACGTGTATTAGAACTATGAGAAGGTAGAAGGGACGCGTATTACCACTATGAGAAGCTAGAAGGGACGTGTATTAGCACTATGAGAAGGTAGAAGGGACGTGTATTACCACTTTGAGAAGGTAGAAGGGATGTGTATTACCACTATGAGAAGGTAGAAGGCACGTGAATTACCACTATGAGAAGGCAGAAGGGACATGTATTACCACTATGAGAAGGTAGAAAGGACGTGTATTACCAACCACTATGATAAGGTAGAAGGGAGGTGTATTACCACTATGAGACGATAGAAGGGACGTGTATTACCACTATGAGAAGGTAGAAGGGACATATATTACCAATATAAGAAGGTAGAAGGGACATGTATTACCACTATGAGAAGGCAGAAGGGACGTGTATTACCACTATGAGAAGCTAGAAGGGACGTGTATTAGCACTATGGGAAGGTAGAAGGGACGTGTATTACCACTTTGAGAAGGTAGAAGGGATGTGTATTACCACTATGAGAAGGTAGAAGGGACGT
Source organism: Gastrophryne carolinensis (assembly GCA_027917425.1). Lineage (NCBI taxonomy): Eukaryota > Metazoa > Chordata > Amphibia > Anura > Microhylidae > Gastrophryne > Gastrophryne carolinensis. The sequence continues at coordinate 3,605,545 of CM051241.1, forward strand.
GTATTACCACTATGAGAAGCTAGAAGGGACGTGTATTACCACTATGAGAAGGTAGAAAGGACGTGTATTACCACTATGAGAAGGTAGAAGGGACATGTATTACCACTATGAGAAGGTAGAAGGGACGTGTATTACCACTATGAGAAGGTAGAAGGGACATGTATTACCACTATGAGAAGGTAGAAGGGACGTGTATTACCACTATGAGAAGGTAGAAGGGACATGTATTACCACTATGAGAAGGTAGAAGGGACGTGTATTACCACTATGAGAAGGTAGAGGGGACGTGTATTACCACTATGAGAAGGCAGAAGGGACGTGTATTACCACTATGAGAAGGTAGAAGGGACGTGTATTAGAACTATGAGAAGGTAGAAGGGACGCGTATTACCACTATGAGAAGCTAGAAGGGACGTGTATTAGCACTATGAGAAGGTAGAAGGGACGTGTATTACCACTTTGAGAAGGTAGAAGGGATGTGTATTACCACTATGAGAAGGTAGAAGGCACGTGAATTACCACTATGAGAAGGCAGAAGGGACATGTATTACCACTATGAGAAGGTAGAAAGGACGTGTATTACCACTATGATAAGGTAGAAGGGAGGTGTATTACCACTATGAGACGATAGAAGGGACGTGTATTACCACTATGATAAGGTAGAAGGGACATATATTACCAATATAAGAAGGTAGAAGGGACGTGTATTACCACTATGAGAAGGCAGAAGGGACATATATTACCAATATAAGAAGGTAGAAGGGACGTGTATTACCACTATGAGAAGGCAGAAGGGACGTGTATTACCACTATGAGAAGCTAGAAGGGACGTGTATTAGCACTATGGGAAGGTAGAAGGGACGTGTATTACCACTTTGAGAAGGTAGAAGGGATGTGTATTACCACTATGAGAAGGTAGAAGGGACGTGTATTACCACTATGACAAGCTAGAAGGGACATGTATTACCACTATGAGAAGGTAGAAAGGACGTGTATTACCACTATGAGAAGGTAGAAGGGACATGTATTACCACTATGAGAAGGTAGAAGGGACGTGTATTACCACTATGAGAAGGTAGAAGGGACATGTATTACCACTATGAGAAGGTAGAAGGGACGTGTATTACCACTATGAGAAGATAGAAGGGAGGTGTATTACCACTATGAGACGATAGAACGGACGTGTATTACCACTATAAGAAGGTAGAAGGAACGTGTATTACCACTATGCGAAGCTAGAAGGGACGTGTATTACCACTATGAGAAGGCAGAAGGGACGTGTATAACCACTATGAGAAGGTAGAGGGGACGTGTATTACCACTATGAGAAGGTAGAAGGGACGTGAATTACCAGTATGAGAAGGTAGAAGGGACGCGTATTACCACTATGAGAAGCTAGAAGGGACGTGTATTACCACTATGAGAAGGGACGTGTATTACCACTATGAGAAGGCAGAAGGGACGTGTATTACCACTATGAGAAGGTAGAGGGGACGTGTATTACCACTATGAGAAGGTAGAAGGGACGTGAATTACCAGTATGAGAAGGTAGAAGGGACGCGTATTACCACTATGAGAAGCTAGAAGGGACGTGTATTACCACTATGAGAGGGTAGAAGGGACGTGTATTACCACTATGAGAGGGTAGAAGGGACGTGTATTACCACTATGAGAAGTTAGAAGGGACGTGTATTCCCACTATGAGAAGTTAGAAAGGACGTGCATTACCACTATGAGAAGGTAGAAGGGACATGTATTACCACTATGAGAAGGTAGAAGGGAAGTGTATTACCACTATGAGAAGGTGGAAAGGACGTGTATTTCCACTATGAGAAGGTAGAAGGGACGTGTATTACCACTATGAGAAAGTAGAAAGGACGTGTATTACCACCTTGAGAAGGTAGAAGGGACGTGTATTACCACTATGAGAAGCTAGAAGGGACGTGCATTACCACTATGAGAAGGTAGAAGGAACGTGTATTACCACTATGAGAAGGTAGAAGGGACGTGAATTACCACTATGAGAAGGTAGAAGGGACGCGTATTACCACTATGAGAAGGTAGAAGGGACGTGTATAGCCACTATGAGAAGGGACGTGTTTTACCACCATGAGAAGCTAGAAGGGACGTGTATTACCACTATGAGAAGGCAGAATGGACGTGTATTACCACAATGAGAAAAGGCGTGTCTTACCAGTATGAGAAGGGAGAAGGGGTGTGCCCTCCTGTGTGAGGAGTGAAAAGGGGTGTACCCTCCTGTGTGAGGAGTGAGAAGGGGTGTGCCCTCCTGTGTGAGGAGTGAGAAGGGGTGTACCCTCCTGTGTGAGGAGTGAGAAGGGGTGTGTCCTCTGTACCACTATGAGAAGGTAGAAGGGACGTGTATTACCACTATGAGAAGGCAGAAGGGACGTGTATTACCACAATGAGAAAAGGCGTGTCTTACCAGTATGAGAAGGGAGAAGGGGTGTGCCCTCCTGTGTGAGTGAAAAGGGGTGTGCCCTCCTGTGTGAGGAGTGAAAAGGGGTGTGTCCTCTGTACCACTATGAGAAGCTAGAAGGGATATGTATTACCACTATGATAAGCCAGAAGGGACATGTATTACCACTATAAGAAGGTAGAAGAGACCTGTATTATAACTATGAGAAGGTAGAAAGCATGTGTATTACCACTATGAGAAGGTAGAAGGGACGTGTTTTACCACTATGAGAAGGTAGAAGGGACGTGTATTACCACTATGAGAAGGTAGAAAGGACATGTATGACCACTATGAGAAGGTAGAAGGGACGTGTATTACCACAATGAGAAAAGGCGTGTCTTACCAGTATGAGAAGGGAGA